>KV751366.1:5007385-5017961 GCA_001698575.1 Mola mola | reverse complement strand
CGCACCAGCGGGTAGACCTAGAAAAGGGAGGGGAGTTGTCGGTAGCCTTTTTACTTAGGACCAAAACACAAATAATCCGACAATAGAGGCAACCCACAGCGGAGGTCCCTGGGATATCGCCTTCGGAGACTTTCCGGTCACCGTTGGCGGCCAGACCAGAGCCGTGGTGATTATTCAAAGGCTGTTCCTGCTCTCTAAGCGGCGTGCCGAGGAAGGACGCGTCTCTTTGAATAGACAGGATGCACGGACCGCCCTCCGGCGACAGCGCATGCCCATTGCGCACGATCAAGAGAGTTCAGTTCGGCATCATCAGCCCAGATGAGCTTGTAGGTTTTCTTTTGTGGGGAAGTTGGGGTGATTTGTTAATTGTCGGGCAGTTCACACCTCACTCTTAAATTTCTTGACTTAATCTTATGGTTTAACATATGTGGCAAAGACATGGTACTGTTTACAACGAAATATGCTTGCTGTTAGCCTAGCTAGCTGTGTCAGGCTGGTGGAGCTTGCGCTAACTAGCATGTAGCAGGAAGTTTAAAAACTTTAAGCACATCATTTTCAAATAGGGTCCATGCTATCACATGAATCAAACCCCTTCTTTCTTTGTGTAATGTACAGTTTAGGCCCATCAGTAAGTAGAATTATTTGGTTATTTTTTTATCTAGTTATGGACGTAACGGAAATTGTTTTTTTTTCCAATGGTCGCATTGTACGTATGTGTTGTCTCAATAAATTTAAGGGTACTTGAACAAAGTCGGATATACATGTTTTTGTGTCAGTTTCGAAGAATTTTAGTTTCTTTTTTGCAATTCTACATAAAACTGCTATAGTATTACCTATTGATTGCAGAACCTAGGGTGTCCTTTGACAAACTTAACTTTTTAGAGTTTTTGAAACCAATAATTTTTCTGAGTTAAATTTCATTTAATCTTATTCCTTTACTCAGACTTTGTCTTCCATGGTGTTACTTTGACATGTGAATTTCTTGGATGATAGGTTAAGTCTTTTATGTAACATAAAAGACTTTAAAAGACAATTATTCCTTCCTTTCTATCACTTATTACCCCTTTCCACCAATTTGTTTTTCTTCAGCTTCAGTTTTAAAACAAGTTTTGTTTTTTGTTTTTTGGTTTTTTTTAAATCTTTAACTTTTGACCGTATTTCAGTGGAGCTTCTAGCTTTTTGAACAATGGATGTCACCTTTTAGCTTAAGTATATTGAACTTATGCTAACCGTTGCTGCTGCCGTTGTAGCATTCTTTCCAGTTTGTATTTTAGGTTGTTAGGTAGTGGATAATTGCTTGTAGAAGATCCTGTCACTGATGTTAATGAATGTTCATGGAAAATCTAATTTATGACTGACTTGCAGAGTTACTGTTTGTATATTTAAACACTGATTTCAGATCATTATTGCAGTCCAAGCTCATACATGCGACGTGTTTCTCCCCAGAAACGGATGTCTGTTACAGAAGGGGGGATCAAATACCCCGAAACAACAGAAGGTGGACGTCCAAAGCTCGGTGGCCTCATGGACCCAAGGCAAGGGGTCATCGAACGAACTGGACGATGTCAGACATGTGCAGGTACTTGATGTTGAAATATATTAATCATAATAGATAAAATGACTGTCATTTTCTCGAGGTTATATCTGGTTTCTGTTTCCTCAGGCAACATGACAGAATGCCCTGGTCATTTTGGCCACATAGAACTGGCAAAGCCAGTTTTCCATGTCGGCTTCGTAACAAAGATAATGAAGGTCCTTCGTTGTGTCTGCTTCTTTTGCTCTAAGCTATTGGTGGATTCAGTAAGTATATTCATCATATCACAGCACACTCTGATAAAAATCTAATAATATGAAAGTATGACGACTTCTTTTGCACCATTTATGTCTTAACTTGCTCCCATTGCTGTGACACCTAGAACAACCCAAAGATAAAAGACATCCTGGCAAAATGTAAAGGGCAGCCCAGGAAACGTCTGACTCACGTGTACGACCTGTGCAAAGGGAAAAACATTTGTGAAGGAGGAGAGGAGATGGACAACAAATTCGGAATGGAGCAGCAAGAGACGGAGGAGGACATTACCAAGGAGAAGGTATCTACGTGGTGTCTTTCACCTCTTGACCGTGTCCAATCACGGCATTCTGGACTTATTTTCTTACCTCCGCTCCCTGTTGTGTTTAAATATTCAGGGCCACGGTGGATGCGGCCGTTATCAGCCGCGCATCAAACGCACTGGCTTGGAGCTGTACGCCGAGTGGAAGCACATTAACGAGGATTCGCAAGAGAAGAAAATCCTGCTCAGTCCAGAGCGTGTGCACGAGATCTTCAAGCGCATCTCTGACGAAGAGGACATCATCTTGGGCATGGACCCCAAGTTTGCCCGACCGGAGTGGATGATTGTAACTGTGTTGCCTGTGCCTCCGCTGGCAGTCAGGCCCGCTGTGGTCATGCAGGGATCTGCTCGCAACCAGGTAAAGTCACACAAACTCAGACTAAACGTTTTCTCATGTAAAACTGCATCTTTAGACTTGTACATGGGATGATAACAATAAAAAAAACTTTGTCTTTTTAGGATGACTTGACACACAAGCTAGCTGACATTGTGAAAATCAACAACCAGCTAAGAAGAAATGAGCAGAGTGGTGCAGCAGCTCACGTCATCGCAGAGGATGTCAAACTGCTTCAGTTTCACGTTGCCACCATGGTAGACAATGAGCTGCCAGGCCTGCCGAGGGTATTTATACGCTTTATTAAAAAATACGATTAGATTTATATGCATCGCACATTTTAGTGTAACAGTGTACAATTAAATATTTCCTTTCACAGGCAATGCAAAAGTCTGGCCGCCCTCTCAAATCCATTAAACAGCGTCTAAAAGGGAAGGAGGGTCGAGTCCGAGGAAACCTCATGGGCAAGCGCGTGGACTTCTCCGCCCGAACTGTCATCACCCCGGACCCCAACCTGCAAATTGACCAAGTGGGCGTACCGCGATCCATCGCGGCCAACATGACATTCCCAGAGATTGTCACGCCTTTTAATATTGACAGGTAGAGCGATGCTTTTAGTGGCGTAAAAACCTGGGGCATTATCATTTTTGTCAAATGTAACGTAATCAGCTAATTAATTCCGATGACCATCCTAGATTACAAGAGCTGGTGCGAAGAGGCAACAGTCAGTACCCAGGAGCCAAATACATCATCCGTGACAATGGAGACAGAATTGACCTGCGTTTCCACCCCAAACCAAGTGACCTTCATCTGCAGATTGGCTACAAGGCACGATTGTGATAACTCAAAGTTGCCCCCTAGCTTACTTTGCTAAGCTTATCTTTAGTGCTTACCCTTACTGGTGTTTTCCTCTTTAGGTGGAAAGACACATGTGTGACGGAGACATTGTCATCTTCAACCGACAGCCTACGCTGCATAAAATGTCCATGATGGGGCACAGAGTCAGGATTTTGCCCTGGTCCACATTTCGACTCAACCTCAGGTATAAAATGAAGAGCAGACCAGAAATAATTTCTACCATTTTAACACCTGTTTTATGAAAATCGTGATTATTGATGAATTGTGATGTCATCAAACTTATCCATCCTGTCACCTTTTTCCCTCCAGTGTCACCACGCCATACAACGCTGACTTTGACGGGGATGAGATGAACCTCCACCTGCCTCAATCCCTGGAGACAAGGGCAGAGATCCAGGAGCTGGCCATGGTACCGCGCATGATCGTCACACCCCAGTCCAACAGGCCCGTCATGGGTATTGTGCAGGACACCCTCACAGCTGTCCGCAAATTCACAAAGAGAGACGTCTTCCTAGACAGAGTAAGGCGGCTGTCGAGAGAGCACCGCAAGTTGCTTTTCCTTGTCTGAAGGAGTTTTAACGTGGTACATTACTCCAACAAAGGGTGAAGTGATGAATCTCCTGATGTTCCTGTCCACTTGGGATGGGAAGGTGCCACAGCCGGCCATCCTCAAGCCCCGCGCTCTGTGGACCGGCAAGCAGATCTTCAGCTTAATCATTCCTGGACACATTAACGTGATCCGCACGCACAGCACCCACCCTGACGATGAAGACAGCGGCCCGTACAAACACATCTCACCCGGAGACACCAAGGTACAAAACTGATTGACTGATGTGTGGATCGACGGATGGTGATTAACGGCAATGCAAATTCACCCCTTGTTTCGCCCGTTCACGCAGGTCATAGTGGAGAATGGGGAGCTGATCATGGGCATCTTGTGCAAGAAATCTCTTGGAACGTCTGCCGGTTCCCTTGTCCATATCTCCTACCTGGAAATGGGCCATGACATTACTCGACTCTTCTACTCCAACATTCAGACGGTGGTTAACAACTGGCTGCTCATCGAGGGTAAGACACACCCTGTTATTGCTGTGTTATTGTGGTACTGAATGTTCAACATCATATTCTAAATTTTTTTTATTTAATACTTTCATCAGGTCATTCCATTGGTATTGGTGACTCCATTGCTGATGCCAAGACCTACCTTGACATCCAGAATACCATCAAGAAAGCCAAACAGGATGTGATAGAAGTAAGCACAAAGTATCCACTCCAGCATCTGTTAAATAAGAACAACTCCTCATTTCACCATAGTCGAGTCAGTTTTCAGCTAAAATCCCGATGGAGACTTGACCTTTTTTTTTGCGCCTTTTGTCTGCCAGGTCATCGAGAAAGCCCACAACAACGAGCTGGAGCCGACTCCCGGTAACACGCTGAGGCAGACCTTTGAGAACCAGGTGAATCGTATCCTCAACGACGCCCGTGACAAAACGGGATCGTCAGCCCAGAAGTCTCTGTCCGAGTACAACAACTTTAAGTCCATGGTGGTGGCCGGATCGAAGGGATCAAAGATTAACATCTCGCAGGTAAAACCACTGAACCATCATTAACTTACAACAGGCAAATGATTTCAAATTACCTTTAACTTATACATTTCTTTACATTTTCATTTAATTCAGGTTATTGCTGTGGTGGGGCAGCAGAACGTGGAAGGTAAACGAATCCCCTTCGGCTTCAAACACCGCACGCTGCCTCACTTCATCAAGGATGACTATGGCCCTGAGAGCAGAGGCTTTGTGGAGAACTCCTACCTGGCTGGCCTGACACCCACAGAGTTCTTCTTCCACGCCATGGGAGGCCGAGAGGGTCTGATTGACACTGCTGTCAAGACTGCTGAGACCGGTAAGTCCAGGCAGCCTGGTGAGAGAAATTAAAACGCCTTTAAATTACAAAAACGGCTTTTAATGTCCTGACTCTGTTTTACTAGGTTACATCCAGCGTCGTCTGATCAAGTCCATGGAGTCGGTGATGGTGAAGTACGACGGCACGGTGCGTAACTCCATCAACCAGGTGGTCCAGCTGCGTTATGGTGAGGATGGCCTGGCGGGAGAGAATGTCGAGTTCCAAAACTTGGCAACACTCAAACCCTCACACAAAGCCTTCGAAAAGAAGTGAGTCAGTCGGAGAATTGTTTTCTTTTACAATGCTTTATCGTAATAGCCAAAAATGTTCATTTATTCAGATATTTTTGTAAAGCTAATGTTTCTCAGTGCCTTAATTGTTTTTGGTCTAATCTGTCTAGGTTTAAGTTTGACTGCACTAATGAGCGGGCGCTGAGGCGGATGCTGCAGGAAGATGTAGTAAAAGACGTGCTGACCAATGCCCACGTGCAGAGCACCTTGGAGAGGGAGTTTGACCAGATGAAAGAGGACAGGGAGAACCTGCGAACTATTTTCCCCACTGGGGACAGCAAGGTGCGCAGTCACATTGGGCCTGGCACCTCTAATCTGTTACAGCCTTTCTCCATCTGCCACGTGAAACGCAAAAATTACTCACGGGCTGCAATCTTTATCCTCGCCTGCAGGTGGTGCTGCCGTGCAACCTGGCCAGAATGATCTGGAATGCTCAGAAGATCTTTCGCATCAACACTCGAACCCCGACAGACTTGAACCCTCTAAGGGTGGTTGAAGGTGAGCTCATAAACAACAAACCTTGAATAACAGATGCTGTTTATCATTCTAGTTGCTGAAATGAAACTGCTAAAAGTGTTTGCTGCAGAAATATGAAACGAAGAGCCAGAAAAGTCATGAAATATCTGTAATTTGATATTATAGCTCATAAGTTATGATGCTATAATTTCATTCTATTACAATACTTCCAATTGTCTTTTATGTAACGCAAGACATTAGATATATAAAATAAATTCACAGGTCACAACAGCACAAAATTAGGGGGGAAAAAAGAACATATTATAAATAAATCCCAGAAAAGCAGAAGTAAAAAAGGAGGAATAAGGAAATAAAGTGGCGTAATGTCCTTAAAGAGCTGAGCATTTTTTAGGAGCAGCATGCACACTAAAAAGCTATTGGCTCATGTTGCCAAGTGGCTGCACAGACTAGTTCTTCACCATATATTTAGTTACAGGATTTTGCGAACCATGTGACTGAATCACCTAAAGCAGGTCGTCGCCTGGCCTCAGGCGCCTCTTAAAGTCATGCAAGGCTTACATGGTGCTTCCCTGCATGTTAGATAACAAGTAAAACGGGTTCAAGTCCCAATTAGTCTTGGCTAAACAGTATAGAAGATCCGTATTTGTTTACCATAATGATATATGATGTAATTGACATAGGGAGGAGAATTTTTCTTCCTCACTATGTGTTTTATTTTCAGACTTCTAACTTTTGATGTCAATACTTGAACATCAAAAGTCATGGATCTCAATCTAATAACCTGGTTTGTGGATCCGCAGGTGTTCATGAGCTCAGTAAGAAATTGGTGATTGTGAATGGCGACGACCCGCTGAGCAAACAGGCCCAGCAGAACGCCACTCTGCTCTTCAACATCCACCTGCGCTCCACACTCTGTTCCAAACGCATGACGGAGGAGTTCCGCCTGTCCACCGAGGCTTTTGACTGGCTGCTGGGAGAGATTGAGACCAAATTCAACCAGTCCATTGTAAGTCAAGCAGATTCTCTTCGGAGGTGTCAGATCTCTGCGACACTATTAAGCGTTGAACCTGAGGGATAACACTTTTCCGCCGTTCCCAGGCCCACCCGGGTGAGATGGTTGGTGCTCTGGCTGCTCAGTCGCTGGGAGAGCCAGCTACCCAGATGACCCTCAACACTTTCCATTACGCTGGTGTGTCTGCCAAGAACGTAACACTGGGTGTGCCTCGTCTGAAGGAGTTGATCAACATCTCCAAGAGGCCCAAAACCCCCTCGCTGACCGTCTTCCTGCTGGGTCAGGCAGCACGTGATGCTGAGAGGGCCAAAGACATCCTGTGTCGACTGGAGCACACCACACTGCGAAAGGTGAGAGCCGCAGAATTCTTCACATTTTAATTTGCCTCTCCACATGCAATGATGTGATAAAGGCAAAACAGTTTAAAAACAAAGACTGAAATATTACCTTTATTTATAGGTGACTGCCAACACTGCCATCTATTACGACCCCAACCCTCAAAACACGGTGGTGGCCGAGGACCAGGAGTGGGTCAACGTCTACTACGAGATGCCCGACTTCGATGTGACACGCATTTCCCCGTGGCTGCTGCGCATCGAGCTCGACCGCAAGCACATGACTGACCGGAAGCTGACTATGGAGCAGATCGCAGAGAAGATCAATGTTGGTGAGTTGTCCTCATAAACTCCCCTCATACACCACTTTTAACCAAAAACAAGGTGGTTCTCCCAAATGACACTTTTTTTTGCCAGGTTTTGGAGATGACCTGAACTGCATTTTCAATGACGACAATGCAGAGAAGCTTGTTCTGCGAATCAGAATCATGAACAGTGATGAGAACAAATTCCAAGCGGTGAGGAAGAATATTCGATTCGCTAAAGACACATTGTTGCTGTTGTCGATGTGCATATCGATAATGAATATTTTCCTTTTGTAGGATGAGGAAGTGGTAGACAAAATGGATGATGATGTGTTCTTGAGGTGCATCGAGTCCAACATGCTGACAGACATGACCCTTCAAGGCATCGACCAGATCAGCAAGGTAACAGAGTGAACACACGTATAAAATGATGCTATTGAAATCCAAACACTGTCATACATCAGTAACAAAAAGCTGGAAGTCATAGGTCACACTCTTCTCCTCCAGGTGTACATGCATTTGCCCCAGACTGACAATAAGAAGAAGATCATTATCACTGAGGATGGTGAGTTCAAGGCCCTGCAGGAGTGGATCCTTGAGACGGACGGCGTGAGCCTCATGAGAGTGCTCAGCGAGAAGGACGTCGATCCCGTCAGGACCACCTCCAATGACATTGTAGAGATTTTAACGGTAAGAAAAAGCAAAGTGTCCTTCAACAACAGAAGTACAGTAGATTTACGTTCTAAAATGTATTTACCGTTTGCCTCCATCCCGTCCTCTGTTTTATAGGTGTTGGGAATTGAGGCAGTGCGAAAGGCTCTGGAGAGGGAGTTGTACCACGTCATCTCCTTTGATGGCTCCTACGTCAACTACCGTCACTTGGCGCTGCTCTGCGACACCATGACGTGCCGCGGTCACCTGATGGCCATCACACGTCACGGCATCAACCGTCAAGACACAGGACCGCTCATGAAGTGTTCCTTTGAGGAGACGGTAGGATAATAACTTAAAAAATAATCTGAGTCATCAGAAGGAGCAACGGCATTTCATTTTTTTTGTGTTAATTCCCACTCTTGCACTTCCTCCTCCAGGTGGATGTGTTGATGGAGGCGTCCTCCCACAGTGAGTGTGACCCCATGAAGGGCGTGTCAGAGAACATCATGCTTGGCCAGCTTGCCCCGGCCGGTACAGGATGCTTTGACCTACTGTTGGATAATGATAAGTGTAAATACGGCATGGAGATCCCGACCAACATCCCTGGCATCAGCGTGGCCGGACGTGAGTGTAGAGATATTTGCTGGATTATTTGTAAAGTTGATATTGTGTTAGGGCTGTGATTTTTATGTTCTCTTTCCCCATCCTATTTGTAGCCACCGGTATGTTCTTCGGCACAGTGCCGAGTCCAATGAGCGGCATGTCACCTGCCATGACCCCATGGAACACAGGAGCGACACCAGCCTACGGCGCCTGGTCCCCCAGTATCGGTGAGTGCATGCCCACCATGCTTTGGCTCTTTGATTCTTAGCTTTTAGCCACTAAGTTTTGCCCTTTTCCCGTTATTCCTCCAGGAAGCGGCATGACCCCCGGAGCAGCAGGTTTCTCTCCGAGTGCAGCGTCAGATGCAAGTGGTTTCTCCCCAGGGTACTCACCAGCTTGGTCTCCTACTCCTGGGTCACCTGGTTCTCCAGGACCTGCCAGCCCCTACATTCCATCTCCAGGTCAGATACTGTAGACATCTTTCTTTTAGGTTACAACCAGTAAGTTTTGTTAAATATTACCTGTTTTAAATCTACTTATGTAAAAATAAATGAGCCAAAATAGGCTTGATATTCTTATTTTTGTGTGCAAATTTAAATCAAAGAATACAAAAGCAGTGTACAGGGGAAAAGTCAAAATACCCTGATTATGTAAGAAACACATTTGAAAACGAAACCATTATACTGATTTACAGAAATAAATTTATTTATATTGGAAATGATAGTAGCCCAAGTATGAATGCCTGAGGCACTCCATCCTTAAATGTTTTTTTTTCTGTTTGTCAGGTGGAGCCATGTCACCCAACTACTCACCCACCTCTCCAGCCTACGAGCCCCGCTCCCCTGGAGGCTACACCCCGCAGAGCCCCGGCTACTCTCCAACATCACCCTCCTACTCTCCCACATCTCCCTCTTACTCCCCCACAAGCCCCAACTATAGCCCCACATCTCCTTCCTACTCGCCCACCTCTCCCAGCTATTCCCCAACCTCCCCCTCTTACTCGCCAACATCTCCATCCTATTCCCCCACCTCTCCTTCTTACTCCCCCACCTCCCCATCCTACTCCCCCACGTCCCCATCTTACTCTCCAACCTCGCCGAGCTACAGCCCAACATCACCAAGCTACAGCCCAACGTCGCCCAGCTACTCTCCAACCTCGCCTTCGTACTCGCCCACCTCTCCTTCTTATTCTCCCACATCTCCATCTTACTCCCCCACCTCCCCATCCTACTCTCCGACCTCTCCTTCCTACTCGCCCACTAGCCCAAGCTACAGTCCCACATCACCAAACTATACTCCCACCTCGCCCAGTTACTCCCCCACTTCTCCTTCCTACTCTCCAACATCTCCCTCTTACTCTCCAACCTCCCCTAACTACACCCCGACCAGCCCCAACTACTCCCCTACCTCTCCTTCTTACTCCCCTACCTCTCCATCCTACTCCCCCTCCAGTCCACGCTACACCCCGCAGTCGCCCACCTACACACCCAGCTCCCCCTCATACAGCCCCAGTTCTCCCTCCTACTCACCCACCTCGCCAAAATACACCCCCACTTCGCCCTCATACAGCCCTAGCTCCCCGGAGTATACTCCCACTTCTCCCAAGTACTCCCCCACCTCGCCAAAGTACTCCCCGACTTCTCCAAAATACTCCCCAACTTCTCCCACCTACTCCCCGACAACTCCAAAATACAG
>KV751366.1:4985826-5007342 GCA_001698575.1 Mola mola | reverse complement strand
CTACTTACTCCCCAACTTCACCCAAGTATTCGCCCACCTCTCCTACCTACTCGCCCACCAGTCCTAAAGGCTCCACGTACAGCCCCACGTCCCCCGGGTACAGCCCCACCTCGCCCACTTACAGCCCGGCCATCAGCCCCGACGACAGCGACGAGGAGAACAACTGATGAGCTGCGGAGGAGACGACGAGGCAGCTGACGGAGCCTCCGCAACCTCCCGTCAGACACCTGAAGGACTTCACCTGTAACCAGCAGGAGGTGGCGGCGCTGCTTCTGGCCTCAGAGGTCCCAACTGTGATAGTTATTCTCTGAGGAAATGTCTCCCTCGGAGGACCTCTGTCATGCTTTTGACCATGTCAAGGCCCCTCTTGCCAGTAAAAGACTTGAACTGCTTTGCCTGAAGGAAAAAAAAGGCTGCCTTTTTGAATAGTTTTTTTTTTTAATTTTCACACGGGGTGTTGGAGTAAAACTACAAATCCCCGGAGAGGAAGACGAAGACGAGAACGCGTGACGGGGAGAAAACGTCCCCTTTTAACTGTACTGCATCCAGTCTCTCTCTCGGGTTCTCTACGTGTTGCGTGTATAGTCACGGAAAGTGTACATTTTGCCAAACGCCTTCTTGAGAAGCGGATTGTATTCGTCATAAGATCATAAGCTCTAAATAAAATCAAGGAGGCAAAGTGTAGACTTTGTTTACTGCATATTTCACCAAGGTGTTTCTTGTTGGACTCTTTTGCTGCTTTTGTAAATCTACAGCTGCTGCCGGTTTGGAAAGGCATTTTGTGGATCAAAGACGGTGCTTCAGCTGTTTGAAGAGCTGGAGGATCAGCCTAAATGCACAATGAGAGAGAGAGAGAGAAACTGGCCTGCAGGGAAGATGAAATTCCACTCTGAGCATCGCCCTCCCCTCTTCCTCCTTCATACCCCAAAAGACCAAACCTGAAAGATGTCATGAAAACACCCACCAGCATCTTCTCGTCCTCCACCATTTTGGAAATTTGTGCATCAAAAAGACAAAAAAACAATAACACTTTTGCAGATGCTGTTTTTTTCCCTTGACACTGGGGATTTGAAGATTTATATGAAGAGAATACTAGCCAGAATGATTACTCTGTCTTGAATTTGGGGATGAGGCTTCCTTGTTTGGTGTTGCTGCTTTTTTTTTTTTTCCCCCCCCCACCTTTTTTTGCATGAGCAGCACGTGTTAATACATTTTAATCGAGCTTTAGGTTCGTTTTTTTTTTTTTTGTTTTGTTTTTTTCTCAAATTCCCTTCCATTTCTTGCTAATCTTCGTCCCATTTCTGATAGCTGACTTATGCACAGGATTATCTGGACTATTCAATTTATTTAAGAACAAAAGCTAATTACTATTCTGTGTGAATATAAATGAATGAGAATTATTTTATTTTTGCTTTTTTGGTGACTTTGTAAACCTGTTTGCAGGAGGCTCGTGTTAATATACTGTGGATGACGGGGCAGGGGAGAGAGGGGGAGTGCTTTTGTTTTCGTCCCCATGACGGCGTTGCCAGCAGGTCGTTACGTTGCTTCAGCTTAACGTAGAAGAGCAAAATTCTTCGGGCTCGCTCTAGTGTTTCCGCTTTTTATGGATGCCAGAGGGCGATATTTGTCCTCCTTGGCTCTTTTGTTATTCACATTTGCTTAGTTTTCTTTAAGCAGTGATTGTCCAAAGAAAATGCTCTTTGGGCTTCTCGATTTATTAGAACAAATGAATAATAATAATAATAACTTTACCCACTACATTAGTGTGATCTTCTTTTTGAATAAGGGTGCTTTCTCACGTGACTCAAGCAAGTTTGACTGTGTTAGGGAACTGGCTCTACGTCCGATGACGGTGGAAATGTTTTTTCTCTCCCTTCCATTCGATTCTCTGTCTGGGTTTATTTGGACGAGCTGGGTCTCCTCTCTCTCTCTCCCCTCTTCATCCACAGGCGATGTTCATTTCTCAGTGTTTCTTTTTCCTACCAGCGTATTTCCCTGTGTAGTGGAATCCTGGGGAGGGGAGGGGGGTTGTCTTGGGACCTCTGATTGGAAGATGCATCCTTTGTTTAAATGACTTACCTTCCATCGTGGTCTCAAACAGAGGTCCTCCTCTTGTGGCCTTCTGATGGGGAAGCAGGCTTGGTATTTGCACTTATGGTGGTCAGAAGTCCCAGACGTTGGTTTTGTCCACGATGCTTGCGCCTCATCCTGCTGTCCGGTCAGGGCTCCCGCGTTGTGTGTGCGTGCGTGGGAATGTCCGAGCAGTTCCTTGGCGTCCCAGGGTGAGACAGGGTCTCAAGCTGAGCAAAGACTTCACACTTCAGGGCAGAGTGGGGGGAGGTTTAACTTGAAAATGCCACTGTATAGAAATTGATTCATTATCTCGTTCTCTGTATCTTCGTTCTGTTTGTTTTTTGACTTGGAAAAACTTAATAAAAGTTTTACTACATGTCTGTCTGATGGTTGTCGCTCATTCACAGCTGTGGAGTTAGCACACTTGACAGGCTAATGACGGCAGTTTGTAGTACAAGCTTTGTCCATCTTAATATCTTTATATTTCTAATAATTTCATCTAATTTTCACTCAGTTTTTAGTTATTTCAGCTATTTTAATGTGCGAACTCTGCCAAACCATAACTAGCTCAAGATATAATCACCTGTGCATACCATTTACCTTATGTCAAATATAGCAAATCTATGTTTAAGGACTAAATTGGCTGTACTCATCACACTACAAATACAATATTTTTTGCGATTTTTTTTTTTTTTATTTGCGAAAGTTCTCAGATTCACCATAATCAATACATGCCTCAAGTGAATGATTAGCATGCTAGCTATAAATATAAAAGGCCTTTATTCAAATTTCTGAGCAGACTTTGTGTGCATGCTAGAGTTACAGTAATGGCTAATTGGCCCTCACAGATTTACAGTCTGTTAACTTCCAATAAAACAAACGTTTATTGAAATGTTTCAGCAGACGTTCTTCACCTGCTGTGATTCCTCCTCTGGCCACTAGATGGAGACATAGCTCTCCCATGGGAGTGCGCTGCTGACACACAAAAGTTTGGTCTGTGGTCAGTCTGAGACAGCTGACCTGTAAAAGTTCAAAGTTCAAATTTAACAACATATTCCAGAGTTGGTAAGACTTAATGATAACAATTCAAGTAGTTTCTTGTGTGCTCAAACTCCACGAGTGTACAGAAATTCCAGGGCAGAGAAAGTGTTTAAGATGAGGAATTTGCAGACATGGAGCAGGTGAGGTAAAGTTGCACTTCTCGTTCTGGAGGTGGATGTGTTAACTTTCACCTGTGGGAACAATGAATCACAGGTTTGTGTCTGGCTCCACACACGCTAGACGGGCCTGTTGTGAACTCAGCCTCCACAGACGGGTGCGCTCGGCCTGGAGGATCCACCCACGGCTGGTTTCTCTGTGTGTCTGTTGCTGCGGTGATGTTGCAGCGAGCGCTGGGGGGGGTTTAATGTGCTATTCAGATCAGATGGCAATAATGTGAAATCACTGCACTGAAAATTATGTAAAAATAACATCTGTAAACCTTGACTTAAAGCAGGTTGGCCGCTCTAACGTGAATAGATTTTTAATGCAAGGTATCAGTGTGTAAGTAGTATTCTGCTATTGTGGCTGCTAATGAATATCTGATAAAGACATACACTGTAAAAATATTAACTGGTTTCAACTTAGAATGTGCTGCCTTAAAATTTCAATCTCTCTGATCTTGAAAAGACAAGTTGAAGGTAATTTTTCAATGATTCAAAGTTAATTAAACTTGTCTTTTCAAGTTCAGCGAAAACTTTCTTCTTAAACTTCAAAAAAGACACGCAAAAGCTAACTGTGTGTTAGCTTTTGCAGCCAAGACGCTGACTTCCTAAAATTCATTTTTGTGTTTCTTAAAGCTGATGAAATGACCTGTTGTCTCAGTCTCTGAGTATGAATTCTCCCCGGGCTTCAAGTGGTGACTGATTCAGGTTTCCACACGCTTTGCCTGGTTTGTGGCTGAGTCAGAGGGCCGGGCTTTCGACACACTCGAACGTGTGTGAGAGAGAGAGAGAGAGAATTGCCTTAAGCTCACGTCTCTCCTTGCTTGACTACTTTCTTTCTTCCACTCCCTCTGCTCAGACGTGCTGCGTCCCACCACCAACTCACTGCACAAGGTATGTTTTTCCACTTACTTCATTCAGCAGCAAAATCACACAATCTGCTCTGCTGCTTTTCTCTGTTGGGCCCTTTCCCCCCTCTTTTCAGCTTTTTGGGGTTATTTTTTCCCCCCCTCCCATCACATTCTTCATCTTCTTCCCTTTGTTTGCTCATCACATTCCTCCTCTTGGAATCTGCTGAGGAATCTCACGGCGGGACGATAACTCTTCAGTCTCTCTGGATTTCCCTTGTTCTGCCGTCTCTCTGTCTGTGCCTCACTCGCTGAAACATCATGGAGGTCAAAGCAGCTGCTTCGCCTCCTCAAAGCCGACGTGGGATCGCCAAGAGCCGAGCAGGAACCAAACCTCGGGGCCAAAAGAGCCAGTTTCTGTCACTTTTAAACTCAGTCCTCCTTGTTTATTTTCTTCGCTGCTTCAAATGCCCAAACGCCTGCAGCTCAGAGAGTAAAAAAACTGACTTAGAGCCGCAGTGGTTAATCAATTAATCAATTACTCGACTGAAAAAAGATTAATCGGCCGCTATTTTGGTGGTCAAATACTCGTTTCAGTATTGTTTGGAGCAAAGTTATGAAACATCTGTTGGTTCTTAAAAGTCAGGACGTGCTGCTTTTTCTTCACCAATTCTCACAGCAAATGAAGTCTTTGGGTTTTTAAATACGCCACTTTTGACATTTAATAAAGTAAGTGATTAATCGGTGAAATAATCGTCCGAGGATTAAAATAACTGTTAGTTGCGACTCTGAACTGACTCACAGAACAGGGAAGCTCTCACGCTGGCTAAAGCACAAATCTTTTCAAGACTATTTCTGCACGCCAGTAGCCTCCAGATTGAGGGTGTGTCTCTAAAATAGCAATTTATAAACAATAAACAAACCCCAAATGCAGAAGTACCGCTCAAACCGAGATGGGCTCATACGAGGAAAAAGATTTTAGGATTTATGGTTAAAATACTTTGATAAGTAGTAATAAATCAATGATAAGAAAATGGGGCAAATCGGATCCTCCTGAACCAGAACGATGGATGGAAGACGCAGAATTAATTCCGAATTGATTAATTAAGAAATTCCAGAAACATAAAGGAAAAGTTGACACGGCGGCTGAAACTACAAGAAAGCACATTTCCAAACAACGTAACAAAAGGCTAAATATTAAAAACACTAGAAATGAAATCATAAAAACTTCAACAGGATAATTAAAAGCCTGCTATGGTGAATTAGCACACAGAAAAGAAGAGAGTGACGGAGTTTGAGCCGGAGGGACGGGACGCGAGCTAGATTAGATCAGGGCTGATCAATAATCAGTAATCTTAAACTGGGTTCTAATCACAACAACCGATGCAGGAAGGATCGGTTGAGTGCATCGGTAACCATGGTGTGCAGATAAAGGGGGGGCAAATTTGGTCTCCAGCAAAACTAACGCCGTTGTTTGTGTTGTTTCCCTGAGTTTAATTGAATTTAACTGGTGGTTATTATTATGTTTTGTGCATGTTCACTGGGGGGGGTGATGATGCTAAATCTGCAGCTTAATGGAGCTAAATAGGCGGTTTCAGCCAGCCCACAACCGTTTTGGTTCACTCTCACGGTCTGCTCTGCTGTTTCCCTGTCAGATGGCGGCGGACAGAGCGCCTAGCAGCACATTGCCTACAGGAAGGGGTTGTGGTTGCAGCACACGCCAGGTTGCGCAAGGCGAACTCAGTCGAGCGCGTCATGCTACGACCCTTTCCCTCCTCCATACCAAAGGAAAACTTGCAGTGTTCTCATTTCCACGACTTGGCTTCAATAGATGTTGCTTTCACCACATAATTATTGCTGCAGGATGTGTGTCGGCGTGTATAACACTGCATTAGCTGCGACGCCTCAGGATGTTCACCATGTAGGATGTGGTTGCTGCATCCTGTAAACAAACACAAGCAGCTGTGGAAACTGTGGCTTTTCTGAATGCAAAAAATGCTTTGATTTAAATTATGTATTAAAGTAATTAATGATGACAATCATCGGGCCATAAAATGAAAGTTGCAAATCTGAAACACGGCAGCTGCCAGTGAGCCTTTTTTATTTTCAGCAGTGAAATGACGAATATACTCAATGATTCTAAATACTAGACCGTTATTAAAACACGTCATTATGTAAAAAAAGAATATCTTCAAAACAAAACAATAATTAATTATTAATAAGATAAAATAATCAGAAAAATAAAACAAGTGAAGGGAGTTGACAAGTGCAGGTATAATTAAAGCAAATGGCTGATTGAAAATTCAACTTTGCATTGATACAATGGACAAAAACACGATAAACAAACATGTACGTATATCGTCGCTGTCCGATGAAAAACACATATCTCCAAAACTCTTTATTTTCACCCTAATCCTAATCCACGCCTTTTCTTGGCGCTTTATATCGGAATCGGGATTGTAATGAGTTGAACTGTCATATATGGACGTAAATCGTTTATCTTCAACTAAAATTCTGACGGAATTCGGACCGTCTCAGTCGACCCCCGGCGACCTCGTCATCAGTTTGGCTTTTTTTTATGGCTCTAAACACTACAAATACCCACAAACCTCGGCGGCTGTCACAGAAAGGGATTTTCTTTTTAAAATGTGTCACCCAGAACGCAACTTTGAATTCCAGTTTTCTCAAAAACAAAAAGCCCTGAGCTTTAGCTTAGCAACTTTTCCCGGGTGGGGGGTGTCACTTCCTGAGCCCACTGGGCCACGGTTATACTTAGCTACAGCCCTGCTCGGAGGAAAGATCAGGTGTGTTTCTGTCTTTGGGGGTAAAAGAAGAAAAAGGGGAAGAGTGGGAAGACGGAGGAGCCTGCCCTGCCTTTAGCTTTAGCCAGGAACCCGACTCTGCTCCCCCCACCCGCCCACATGGCGCCCTATCCGCAGTTCCGCAGGTAGGCTTTCAGCACAGCGGCTCCAGTTACCTGCCACATATAAGCTGACCAGGCCAGATCCCACACACACTCCTGCTCGCCGGACCCCCGCTCCCTTACCACCTCACACACACACACACACACACACACACACACACACACACACACTCCGGTGGAGGCGCAGAATGGAGTCGGAGTCGGACCGCGTGCCGGGGGCACCGCGCGCCGGCCCCCCGCCCCCTCCCCCCCCCACACACACACACACACACACACACACACACACACACACACTCCGGTGGAGGCGCAGAATGGAGTCGGAGTCGGACCGCGTGCCGGGGGCACCGGAGGAGGCCGTGCAGTTAAGTGGATCGGGCCTTTATTTTGTCTGCCTCTTTATTTGCCATTGGGGTTGGAGCACCGGAGCTTTGATCCGCGTGGCCTCTGCATGAGCTACCTCAGGCCCTGCTTCATCATCCTCTTCGCCCTCCTCTGCTCGTCCAGCGCCTCACGGCGCCGCCTGCTGCGGTTGTCCTGAAATGAGTTCGCTTCAGGGAAGGAGAATCATTTTAGCCGAAAGGCCAAAAGCGACGAGAGGTGGAGCCGCTGGCATCCTGTTCGACAATTAGGATATCCTGCTGCCTCAATGGAGCGAGATTTCACAGATGATATCTGAGAGTTTTAATGTTTGCTGATCACTCCAAACGTGCACGTGGTTTGATTTCTACCCCTCCTGTATCCGCTCGGTGCTGTTGTTTTGCTAAGGTGTTGGAAGAGTGAGCTAAACATTCCACCAACGTTCTATTGATGTTTGGTTCAAAGCGGCAGGGCCTTTTCTTATTAACCTCAACGTCGGTCCGATAAGACATCGCACGGTTGTTGTCTGCACAGGCATGAAGCTGCAAGCTGTTACACAACACTGCTGCTTCGGTGGGTTTGATTAAAGTCTAAAACCCTCTCGACCCGAGGACGAGCATTTCATTTCACAACAACACTGAAGTGTTTTTGTTTCACACTTTGAGGTGTTTACGATGTTTTAACTTTAAGTTAAATGAGAACTTTGGCATTTTTTCAACCTCAGCCCTATTTTCTGTTTTTTACGATGTAAAATTCCACAAAATGCATCACTTTTTGGGGCGAAACCACTCCAGCGTGGAGTTTGGTCTCTAGGACCATTTGGCTCGACACAAACACGGAACAGCAGAACCACATACTGGTGTAGTTATCAAAAAAGAAACTATGATATTTTAGAGCCTAAAAGACAGAAAAAAAGGGCTTAGGTTGAAAAACAGCCTTTTAACTCCTTTAACAGTTTGTTTTTACAGTGTAGCAGCTGCAGCAAACTTCTGTTTACATTGTTTTGCCTTTATGTGCATTTATGAAACTCAAACATGTCTCTTTTTTTTTTTCTTCTTTCTTACATGGAGCCTATGAAACCTTGTTGGCGGCGAACGCGCCGCACAGTAAACGTGTCCCTGTTGTGGCGTCGTCACCGTGTTGCGTGGACGTTGAGTGAGAAGCAGTAATGCGAGACGGGACAGGAAGAGAGGATTCTTCCCTCTTCCTGATGAGGTGGTGATGGTGCATCAGAGAGGCTGCGTGGCCACGCCCACCCCGATGCAGCGACGCTCATGTCCAGTTGGCCTGGTTCAGCGTTAGGTTGCATAAAAGTCATGTAACTCAGCCGCTGGTCATTAGGCAGCAACGCTTCATCTCCTGTCAGGACTAAGTGTAGTCGCACTCAGCGCACAGTCCACATCCTCCATCCTGACTTTTTTTAAAAGCGATGGTGGTTCGGGAGGTGTCTGCTGTCTGCATTTAGCCCATTTTGCCCTGTTTCTCCTTCCGTGACTCTGCCCGTTAGGAGTCTAAAAATGAACCTCCATCATCTGAGGGTGGCAAGTTACTTCCTTCATTTGTCAGCGTCATGTGGGCTTCATGTCTGCTCTTACTTCTCCTTCCTGCCTTTCAAATGGTCCCACTCACTCACACTTCCTGTGTCAGCCAGCGCCGACCGCTTGAGCAGGACAGGACGTCTGCTCTGTCGCCCAAATACGGCAAAAATCGTCCTTTTTCTCATTATATTTTTCTTTTTCCTCCTGGCAGCATGCTCCCCTTCCAGGCAGAACCGGGTCAGTTCGGTCCAGAGGCCAAGGAGCCGGGCCTCCTGGTGTGGAGGGTGGAGAAGATGAAGGCGGTGCTGTTGGAGCCCTCAGCCGTGGGGGCCTTTTATAACGGGGACTCGTACCTGGTGCTGGACAACCGCGGCGAGCTGGGAGCCGACATCCACATGTGGATAGGTGAGAGGGGGCCGGAAAAACATCGAGGTCCAATCACACAAAGGAAAAAAAAACCACCAGCTGTCTTAACTTAAAGTCAGTGTACAGGTTTCTCAAAAACTGTAAGGTCACAATTTTAATTTTTGGGATATTTTTTTTC
This sequence comes from Mola mola, assembly GCA_001698575.1. Lineage (NCBI taxonomy): Eukaryota > Metazoa > Chordata > Actinopteri > Tetraodontiformes > Molidae > Mola > Mola mola. The sequence goes on along the minus strand of KV751366.1, from coordinate 4,997,857 downwards.
AATGACAAAAGTGACTTTTTTTTTTTCTTTTTTTTTACAGTGTAGATGTTGCGTTTATAGGCGCTCCAGTATTTATAACATTGTAGAAACAAAGTAGTTGTTTTACCTTAAAATGACAAGTTTAGTGGGGATTGTTTTTTGTCCTTTTTTTCCATTATTGGTAAAGCCAAAATTAAAATATAAAAACAGATGAAAAAAATCTAAAAATGTTTGTGTATCAAGCTGAATCAGAGTTTATGAATTGAACACTACATTAATTAAGAGACCTGCACCGGGACACACATACGACATCGTGCTGCATTCAAGAGGCCCTTACGCTGAATTTTTCCTGACGGGCAGACAAGGGACCCATCTCCTGTATTCTATTTTACTCCAGCTAACGCGCTAACCATTGTCCGCTGCTCACAACACGCACCTGACGCTGGCCAGCCACTGCGGCGTGATGACACACGAGACACGGCGCTGACCTGCGGCGTCAACGTGCAAGGGCGGAGGGAAGAGAAGCACGGCCTATTAAAAATGGAGGAGGGCTGTCACAGTACTCAAATGTGGCTGTTGTTTTCCAGCGTGTATCCGGTGCTTAGGTAACACTAAGCTGATTGTCACAGCTCGTTATGGGCTCTCTTCGCCTCCTCTTGTTTACCACTCATGACCCCCGTGTCGCCTTCAAGAGCCTTTGCTTCTCACCTCAGCGTCTGTTGGCAGCTCTTCTGCCCGTCAGATTGCACCTTTCCTGCATCTTTTTCTGCTTCTCCAACCCGGTTCTTATTTAATTTTAAGTTTTTAGCCCGACTGAGCTCAAAAACATTTTACTACATCTCGTGTGCACTGCTTAATCATCCGTAATCATGAACCACTAGGGGGCAGTATTTCACCCCTTCACAATTACATGCTTCTGGGCTGTGCACATTTAGACGCTAATCACGCAAATTTTAAACTTCAAACTTCATAAACGCAAACTTCATAACCAGATTCGTCTCATCACAATAAGGACAAGAGTTCTGAATTAAACTGACTTTTAACTGATAGCGTTGCAAGAATTCGCAAAATTCAAACCACAGTGATGTAGCTCCGACAACCGGAAAAAGAAACACAGCTGTAATATTTCATCTGATGCATCTGACTGTTGTTACAGATTGATTAGTTGAATTTTTGTATAAAAAGAAAAACGTGAACATTTAGTTAAATCGTCAATTAAATTTTTTTTTTTTTTTTTGTTAAATGTTAGTTGTTTTTTTTGCATAAACAACGATTTCAGCATCAAACTGTCTCCAGATGTCTCCAGCGGTGGTAAATAACATGAATATTTACCCTTGTTTTGTTTATTCTTGCATAGATGCTTAATTTTGATCTTTTTCCCAGATCAGATGTTTGGGGTGGTGATGAAGGTCGTTCAGTTTCTGTATGTTTCTATATGATAGAAAAGCTTTCTGGGCAGCTTTTCTTCCTCCTCTCATGTTGCACACTGGGAGCTGCAGTAAGGCAGGACACAGTTTGTTGGTTAGCATGCTAATTCAAGTGTCTGTCTCTTCGGTACATAGACATTTAGGCAACAAACTTTATTAGCTTATTTGTTAAAAAATTGACAATTACATGGATTTAAGTTTTCGTCAGATGTCAAAGTACAGCAAAGTACCTTGATTAGAGCTTTTTATACATTCAACTAAGAGTTTAGGTAAATAACCTCCCTCAAACTGACAAAGACATTTACAGAAAACAGGAGGAAAACTTTCTCTTCTGTCGTAGGCGAGAAGTCGTCTGGGGACGAGCAGATGGCGTGCGCCATGCTGGCCATCCAGCTGGACCACTTCCTGGGCGGCGAACCCGTTCAGCACAGGCACGCTCAGGGCTTCGAGGCCCCGGAGTTCATGGCACTCTTCCCCAGAGGGGTCAGCTACAAGGTGAGGGAGGGACGGAGCTGATGGCATTTCAACGGTGTCATTTTATTTAAAACTCTTGGTTTAGATCCAAAGGACAGAGTGTGTAAAAGGGGGACAACAGCTGTGATCTTAGACGTGCAACACTCTTAATTTATACATCTTTTACTTGAATTCTTTATTGGAAAACTTGCAGAATAACAAAGTATTTAAGTGACGAACCGAACTGCTTTCTTTGACATGGAATTCATTTTTATTGAGCTTCACGTTTATTGCTGGATAAACTGGACCAGTTCAAGCTATCATATCCCATCTCATGTCCCACTGATATAATCCATAAAACGATGGATCTAAAACCCCGCATTGGCTCTAAACGAGCGCTCCGGCTTGTCCCGCAGGAGGGCGGCGTGGAGTCGGGCTTCAGGAGGTCTCAGGGCTCCGGGCCGGTGCACAGGTTGTACCAGATCAAAGGGAAACGCAACATCCGTGCCAAGGAGGTGGAGCTGTCCTGGAGCAGCTTCAACAAAGGAGACTGCTTCATCCTCGACCTGGGAGAGGTGAGCGAAAGCGCGCAGCATGGTGCTGAAAAATCTCACAAACTGCAAAAAAGCGCCGGAGGCGAGCTCGACCGTCACGTGCCGCATCTTCGCTCCTCCAGACCATCGTGTCGTGGATCGGCTCGCAGGCCAACATCTTCGAGAAGCAGAAAGTGCGCGAGATCGCCTCGCTGATCCGGGACACGGACAGACACGGCAAGGCCCGGATCGTGGACGCCAACGAGGGGGAGGAGCCGGAGGAGATGCTGAAGGTAAACACATGCTGACGTCTTGTGTTTCTGCCTCAGGAAGCTGAGTTTCATCTCAGAGGAGAAACTGTTTTATTCAGAAGACATAAACAAAACATAAATCAGCTGTTAGGCGGATTGCGATGCTAAGCTAGGCTAGCAAAACAAATAGGTTTTTCCCAAAATTTCCGGGTCAGCACTGGATTTCCGAAAACTTGAAATAAATGTGTGGACATCCTGTAAAAAAAAAAAAAAAAAAAGGTCTTTTATTTTGTAGTATCTCCAAGCTTCCTGTTGTGCTTCCGAGCAGGTTCTGGGACAAATGCCGGAGCTGGCGGAGAGCACGCCAGAGGAGGACAGCATAGCAGACACTTCCAACTCCGCCTCCCTCTACAAGGTGCACAGCTTTGCACAATTACGCCTAAATGAACACCTTCCTTTTTATTTCTTTATTTAAATTAAGCAATGACGGCATGAACCCGTTTTCATTCATCCCGTCAGGTGTCTGATGCGACAGGTTCCATGACGACCACCAAGGTGTCGGCCAAGAGCCCGTTTGGCAAGGAGCTGCTGGTTCGTGACGACTGCTTCATCCTGGACAACGGCGCCAACGGAAAGATCTTCATGTGGAAAGGTGAGGATATAGTTCACTATACTATAAAATGTCCAAAATGTTTATTTTAATTCTGCATTTATGATATACACATATATATATATATAGCTATATTTGCACGTGTTACACTAGAGAAATAGGTAGAATTTACCCTTTATTCTACATTTCACATGGTGACTGATACACTTGAGTAAAAAGGTTTGCATTTGCTGTATTTACAACCCCACCAAGTAATTATTGCAGTGTAGCAATATGCTGACGTGCCTGCACTAATACCATCCACTGACTGGTTCAGGCAACGGTGCGAACGCTGAGGAGAAGCAGGTGGCGCTGCAGATCGCCGATAACTTCATCGACCAAATGAAGTACCCCAGGATGAAAACGCAGGTATCTGCCATAAGAGGTTAAAACTTAAAAAGTAAATGTTCACTGGGTAGCAGCTGGTTGTGATCTTACAGGTGTCGTTTATCACCTCAGCTACGTTTAATGTCACTACATGTTGATTCAGTGAGCAGTAAACGTGAACGTGTGCTGCGCTGCAGGTGGAGATCCTGCCTCAGGGGAAGGAGACCATCATCTTCAAGCAGTTCTTCAAAAACTGGAACTGAACCTCTGACCAACCCTGCACATAGAACCGGCATCAGATCCTTGACACCCCTCATTTTTTTTATTTTATACGCATTTCATCGTATGTATATATTTGTATGGTACGACGCTTTTGGATGGGGTAGAATCAGATGTGAAGCCTCTTTTATATGTGAAACCTTCAACAAGTTTCTTCCAGTGAGATTATAAAGAGACATTAAATCACATGACTTTGGATTTCATTTTTTTTTACAGTTGTTCTAGAGTCATAGATTTGCCTACATTTGAAAAAATAAAAAACTGTCTGTTATAATGATCCGAAAGTTTGTGCATGAAATATTTTACGGCTAAGCACATTTTTGCAGACAGAGCAAACACAACATTTAAGCGTTTCATTTTTTATTTAATCTTATTTAATACAGTCTGGTATTTTAAATCCACGTTCATTTTAGCTTTGTTGTTTTAAAAGGCAGTTTTCACAGCTTATTAATTATCTTTAGATGGCATAATCAGATTTTAAATCTCAATTTAAAATGACAGTTTAGACCAAGTAGACTTTAGCAGTATAATACAGCATAATACAGTATAACTAAATAAAAATGTAACACACATTTCTATGGAATGAGTAAGTCATGTAAGACATGTATCAAACACCACAACACTGTAACATCAAACTAGTTGTTTTTACTTAAACGTTAGCATCCAGGCTGCTTTAGAGATTTAAGCTAAAGACGTTGAATCAAGTTTGTTCACGTTGTCTTTAAAAAATTTTAAGGGCCGGACACTTACTGTTCAATTTTAAACAACAAGTTCGTTTTTTAGAGTGCACACCCATAACAGTACAGTCAGTACTTCATTTTTATTTTTTTTAACCTTGCACAAACATCTAAACTGGTCACTCACCTGGTCAAAGAATCTGTTGGACTTAACGGCGAGGGGAAACCTCCCTTCCGCTGGCGTTTCTGCCTGAGCTGGACACATACAACAATCGCGCCTGATAGCATGTTAATTTGTCCTGATACTGCACGCTGACACTTGCAGATTTATCAACTATGCAAATCGTCAACTGATTTTTGCAGAGACAGCATGAGACAATAGAGGCATTCAGTTATTTTGTCACATTCTTACTGCGTACATGTGCTGGCGCTCGTGCATGATCAACTGTAACGGGCTGAAGCATGACTCTTCCAACGGTGCCAGGGCCAAGGAAGTGTAGCGAGCGGTCACAGACGTCAAAACAATCCGGAATTTGTTGCTGAAACGTGCATGAGTACAGTACAGATGCGATGTCATGAGTTTAATTTAAATTTAATCATAAATCTCCAGTTCGGGCTTTTTAGAAGCATCTGACTGTATATAAAAGTGGGCGACATCGATGGCAATGTATCATTGGCCCCCTGGTGGTGGGCTGCAGTATAGCTCATAAATCTATCCTCCTCACTTATATACGAGGTAGGACTTTGGCCAACCTAAAAAAACCCAACCTGCAGCTTAAATACATGGTGTCTGTCATTTTAGGTAGTAATTTGGGGTAGGATGACATTATAGACGGCTGAGACCTGCTCACGGCTGGCCAAACTGGTCTATGGGCAGGAACTCAGTACCGCTCCAAATGACATCACCAGCAAAGATTGCAGCACTTGTATCTCAGATATATGTGGCTTCATTTTGGTGCAATGAGAGCAAGTAGCGACACATTGGCCCTCTTCATCTATATCGACGGAAACGTGCCAACATTCGGCAGGAAAGTGGAAAGTGTGAGCGAGTTCTGCAGATGTACATGAGTGCACTCTATAATTCACTTTCAGAAATGCACATTCTGTAATATTTCACATGCTGATTGTTATTTCACATTACACATTACAAAGTGAAATATTTTCTTTATTCCAACACATAGCAAATCATGTGTGTACAAACGCAAAACTCTCCAATAAAGGACGCTTTTCCACGATAAAGCAGTCCAGGTGTTTAGGTGAGAAGATTCCCCTGCACCTAAAGAAGAATGAGTGTGTGTAGCTGTGAGTGCTGCCTGTTAGGAGTCTGTCTTACAAACCCAGGGCCCGAGAGCATCGCAGCGGACAGCAAAGAGCCTGCCGCCCCCCACTCAGGTCAGCACAGTCCCAGTGATCAGTGTCCCACTCCACCGTCAGCCTTCACAACGCACACACACACACACACACACAGTAAGCTGGGCGATATGACCCGGCGAACCCATAAAAATCGATCTGTACGACCATATTTGCACTCTCTTTTCAATAAAAGTTGTGTGTGTTTGTCAATGCATGTATGTATTTATGCACTGTTTTGATGTAACAAAAACAAAACTGTGAGGTTTGGTAGATAAATCAAATATTTTTTTAAACAATATCTCAATTTTACGAAAAAATGAGTTTGTGCTGAAGTAAATAAATGATTATACAGTGTGTTAAAAATATTAATATTTATTGTTAGATCATAGTTTTGCATTGTAAATACTGATGTCATATAACTATTATTATTATATTCTGACTTTTCAGATTTCATTTAATTCATTTTTGATGTAGATTTTTTAAAGGAGCCTCCAGTGAACAGTTATTTAACATAACTCTAATTCAGGTAAGAAAATATTTATAATCTTATCATATTTATGTGTATTATGTATTTATTTATATTCCATTATTACATTAAATCGTTAATTATTTTATCAAAAGTAGCCAGGCAAGCAAACTTTAAACATGCAAAATATAAAATGGAAAACAATTTACTACATAGGATAAACAACAGTCCAGTTGATGAGGATTTGATTTAAATTGACAAACCAAAAATAATGTCTAAATGTCTCAAGACCTACGCCAGGTTACTACGCCACTATCCAGAAGATAACTGCTGAAAAATACTGGCTATTTTTTGTACTTATTCATCACTTACTTAAACAAGTGACCTTAAAGATCCAAAATAAATCACCAGTGGACACAGAAATGTCCTGTTTACGAGCAGCAGGCAGACTGGACTTTCGGCATGTAGTGCTGGACGTCTGACCCGTCCCACCACACCCAGCGACCCTCCTGCTGGGCGTCTGTCAGCCCCACCCACAGGAAGGGGAACTGGGGGAACTTCCTCATTTTGCCCTGGATGAATTCCTGCACAACAAGCAACATCTCAAACATTTTAAAGCCAGTGTGGGACAGATGCGGCCTGACGTTTTACTGTGAATGCTGGGAAAATAAGCATCTGCAGAAAGCTGTTACCATCTCTGCAGAGTCGGTGATGACAGCCAGGCTCCTGTTGTGCTGCTGCAGAACTTGGCGCTCTCGTTCCAGTAACGATCCGGCGTCAGTCCCACCGAAAAGTAGTAGCAGCGACCCCTCCACCACAGCCAGCAGGCGGGACACAGACGGCACCTGGGGTCAGCACACAGAGACTCGTTGAGGTGTCGCACGTGCAGGGGGTTTGTCTCAGGGCCGAAAAGGTAAATGACCTTGAGTGGCGACGTGGAGCATCAGCTCCAGGTCATGATTGTCTTTTTGGCAATTCTGCAGTCGCTCCGTCAGCTCTTTTTCTGACTCTTTGAGGGTCCAATCTGCCTCTGGAGCTGCTGTGCACAGAATACAAAATGAACAGGAAGAGGAACCACTGATATGATCCCAAAACTCTCCATATTGTTCCCTTATACCTACGTATTGACAGGTCTTGTATTAGGTACATTTCATTACATTAAAGTGTTTATTTTTTTACAGCGACGTGTCAATGTGCAATTAACATGAAAATGATAAAATGTTGACCCAGACTGCCATGGACGCAAACATTAGAGTGAAAAACTGAATCATAGAATTAAAACATTATTTAATGTTTAGTTTGGGATGCTGCAAAAAATGGTCGTAAATTGAAACAGAATTCGGTAATTTGCAAACGCTCCTTCTCTCCAAAGAGAAAAACAAAGTTGTCAGCATCTTCGTCACCTTTTTTAAGAGGAGAAATTCACCTTCCTAACCTTTTCTTACTGTGAGAACCTGTCAGGTGGTGCATGATCGTTATGTAACTTACCTGCAGGTGTTTCCCTCTCACCATCATCCTCGTGGCTTCTGAAGTCCATGAAGCTGCTTCTGCTTTGTTCTTTTACTTCTTGTACTTCTGTTTCTGTGCTCGCTCAGTCACATTCACAGCTTTGACAGGTTTCGCCGAAGGAAATGAGACCTCTCTGCCCCTTCCTCTTCCCACGTTAGAGAAGCAAACTTTGGCAGGGGAAGCTGGCAGCATGTTGACAGTATGAAGCGTGTCTTTATTAATAACAGCCCATCTAAGATGGCAGAGGAGTTACGTGTCGAGGCCATAACTAACTGACATAACTTGACCCTGTCCATCTGCTGATTATTGAATATCTAATCTTTATCGAAGCAAGCAGGGTCATGGCGATTCTGTGAGTTTGTTGTTGCTAAAAGAAGAAAGAAATGTGTTTTTTGATCTCTGAAAGTTGCAAAAGGGAGCATTTAATGACTCATATTTCAAAAGAGGAGAAAATGTTAATAATGACCGAATGTGATGACCTACAAATCCTTTCAAACAGACATGTAAATGTATTTAGTCCAAAGACAAGATATTCAATGTTCAACCGTTTTGTTTTTAATTTTTAAATAATAATAGTATAACAATAGTGCCTGTCTCCCTGTCTCTCCCATATTAATACCCAATCGTGGTAAGATGTTTGTTTAGGGTCTCAGTCATCACGGTTCAGGTTGTCTTAGGTGCTTCGGATGAAGGCATCTGGACCTCTTTTTGGTTTAGATGTTTCACCTCTCGTCCAAAAGGCTTCTTTGGTTCTCAACATTTGGTGGGGAATCCACAGCTTTGAACCTCTGGTTGACCCTCTCTGTGTTTGGACACCAGGGTCACAAGAAAGGTGGAGTTCATTAATGAGTCATATTGAGGTTGTGACTCATTGATGACTCCCCTCTCATTGGAGTTATCATGGTCACATGACTCCATGTGTGACTCATTGATGAGTCGTCTCCCTGCTCTGCCATCATGTGAGTCTTTAGGGTCACGTGAGGCAGGTTTTGAAGGAGGTTTAAAACGCCTGGGAAGGGATGTCAGGATTGCTTTGGAGGTGGTTGATAATTGGTGTCTCAGACCACCACCCCTGTTTAATGAGGGTCTTTCCATTTAGACGAAGATGGCCTCCTTCACTCCCCCCTCAAACCATCTGGATGTGTGTGTGTGTGTGTTGCTTTTCTTTCCCATTTGTGGTTGAGGGAACATTTTCAACCCTGTGACTCAGGGTTCCGTTGACCCCGAGTTTGTGTTCCAGTGGGTGGAGGGAGTTGAAATGTAGTTGCTGGTCTGTGTTTGTAGGTTTCCAGTACATCTCGATGTTGAGGCTCCCGTCCTCCTCCGGCTGCACAGCACAGTCCAGGAATGGTCGCCTGTTTTGTTAGGTGTCGTACCTTATGAATTTCATGTTGTTGTCCACTGAGTTGATGTGTTCTGAGAAGGCCTCTACTTCTTGTGTTTTGATTGTAAACCAGGTGTCATCCACGTACCTAAACCAGTGGCTAGGTGTCATCTCTTTGTAGAGGTTGGACACAATGGGGGACACTGGGGAACCCACTGCACAACCATGCTTTTGTCAGTAGAAGCCCTCAAGATCGAGCAGAGAACAAATTTGGTCCGTAGTTTGTTGGGTTCTGTTGTTAAAGGGGCTGTTTTGTAGTACTAAAATGTCACACAGCAACTTCGACGTTGGATTTTCTGAGCAGCGATACAGGAAACACTTAATAGGCTCAAAAAGAGAAAGGAAACACTTCACAGCACTTTCTTTATAGCATGTACCACCTTCAAAAACATGGTACAAGTGAAAAAAACAACGTACCAAAAAGAGGAACATGTGATGAAAACAGTCAAAAATTAAAAGGGGCAGCAGTTGACCAATTGTGATCGACTCCGCAACATTACCTCAGGCAGAAAACTGGCTCGTGAGCAGATAAAAGATCACATATACGGGCAGAAGTCTGGCCATTTCAAGCTTAACAAACAAGCATTGTGTGTATATCTCATTTGCTGAGACCAGAATAAAGAGCAAAGAGGTCCAGTCTGTACGTAATAAAAGCAAAATACCTGTAAAACCTTTAAAATAATCAATAAAATAAAAGATTTATGTGTTCCTGTGACAATAAGGAAAGTTGTTACTAAAAATGGCACATTTTAACGAGCCCCGTGGTGACCGACGTGAACGCACGAGTGATCGAACACACCTTCCCCTGTGCTGCTTTTATCACAAAGGAGCCAAACATGGACAGGCTGTGTCCATTTCCTCCGCAGCTGAGGAACAAACAGCCTCGGTGTAAAGAAGAAGGAAGTGCACCTGCTAGGGAGTAACAAGTGGTCGGATGCCGCTTGCCAAACACTGTTTTGTCCACCATAAAGTCAACCTTTTATTGGACATTTTTGATCCATTTATTCTTTGGCGCTCAATATTTTCTAAAGAGAAATACAGCACGCATAAATACGTATTTAGAAAGTTCCGATCATTTTGATCCCAAATGGATCCCTAATTCTTTATTAACCTTTAATCACCATTTAATCATTATGTCACATTAAATTCAAGTATTTGTTGTTAATGTGCGATGTGCGTCAGTTAGCTTCCTGCTAATGTGATGAGCAGGTTCAATGCTGACGGACTCCTGCTGCTCGATTCACCGCAGCAAACGTTTCGTTCGTTGATTAATGCGCGACGATAGACAATAAACGTTGAAATTTAACACTAATACAAACTAAGAGCTAGCAAATGAATTTGAGCCATTTTTGTCAGTGAGGATGTTCACACCAGCACGTGTCCGGAGTGACTGCGTGTGATTGGCTCCCACTTCCACCATTAGGTGAATCTATAAGAAAGTTCAGCCCAGATAATCAAGAATTTGTCACAGAAATGGTTTCACAAAATTGTGCAATAGTGCTAATGTAGCAACAACTTACAGAAGTTTGTCTTTTTGGCGTACATGCAACGCAGTACAATGCAACAGCATTGGACAAACAAATCAATAATTAGGGAAATAAGTAGCTTTATTTTGCCAAACTATGTTCAAAACGTTATTGCAAGGATCTGGTAACATTGAGTAGCTGCTTACAGTGAAGTGTGGGGTTTTTTTTTTGACTCAGTAACTGTAAAGATTGTGTATAAAACGAATGTTTGTACAGTTTGTTTCTTCTGATTTTCTACTTCCTGTCGCTGACGGGACACCCCAGGCCGAAGGGGCACTTTTCCAAAGTTTTCCAAAGTTTTCCGATGTTTACGAAAGACAACTCTGTGTAGATTTATTCGGAAATTATGTTAGATTTTTTAGTAGACGACCACAGCATAAAATAAATCTATATGAATTCATTTGTATTCCATAAACATCAGAAAACACTGTGTTTTTTGGGGTTTTTTTCCTCCCAAAATCTTTTATGTAGCCACACGGAGGACGTTGAGGCTGCGATCTGGGCCAGTTCACCTTCTTACAATTCATTACAAAAAGGTGGGACACTGAGCAAAACATTGATCAAACAGAATGTATTTATCTCCTAATGATCTCTGACATGCAGTCCAAATTAAAACATTACAAAAACAATGTTTGTCAATGTGCAGCTGCAAGGAATTGTGGGATTTCACCACCTACAGCCCATAATATCAGCAAGGGTTTCAGACATCTCAACACTGAATCATTGTGACCCCTCCGGCAGCAAAGAGCCAACATGATTCTGTAAAGGACAAAATTACAAAGACTCAGGAACTTCGCTGCATCAACAAATACAAGTTAAGGCTCCACCATGTAAAGTGCCAGCCATCAATCAATCAATCAATCAATCAATTGATCGATGCTGAAAGGCACATTCAGGTTTAGGAACAGCACCTGTTGCCATCCAGACAAGACGGCTCAGATAAGTTAAGGAAGCTAAATCCAGGTCAATAAAAAACAAATCATAACTCTTACAAAACCAAAACATAAAACATAATCAATGTTCAAGGAATCACTGTTGCATCATGTAACCAATCACACAATCACAACCATCAATCTGAAATAAGTATGTAAAGAAGTAACCATTGATCCTAAATGAGTCAATTATGTGAACGAGTGAACGCAAAGTTTACTTTTCTTGTCATATTTTTTTTTCCATAATAATCAATATATATTATGTATAAAACATATTCATACAATT
>KV751366.1:4947890-4972604 GCA_001698575.1 Mola mola | reverse complement strand
ATTTTCAATATCAGATACTTCTGAGACTTTTACTCAAGTAGTATTTGTATGGTGACTTTCACTTTTAACGTGTAATTTTGAGTATGAGTTTTGGGTGCTTTTTACAAGACTACAGTTCAAAGTGACAAAATGGACAAGCACAGAAAATAGAAAAGTTGTCTGCAGACATTTTTAACAGTGTTTCTCTCTCTGCTACGATTGAGTGTAATTGCTGAAAACATTTCACAGACACATCTAAAGTTTTGCTTCTTTAACAGAGAAGACGGTTTGTCCAAATGAGGTTTTTCACGTTGAAATCTGACAGTTACAGTAACGTGAGGCCCATGAGTTGACTCCTCCTGATGTCTTGTAACAATTCATCAAAAAGAGAAGTGGCCTGATCAGCAAATGAAAATTACAAAAAAGGACTCAAAACCCAAATTTAGGCCTCAGTAAACCCAATCATGGGCTCCACAGACTGATAAAAGATGATTAATTCAGTCAGTGACTTCTCTCTCTTCATAAGAACTATAATACTGTAATACGAACCACACCACCTTCTCCGGTTCTCCCCAGTTTTCTGTCCCACCCAGGGGGGTCCTCTTTCTTTACACCCCTCACACTCTCAGCCAATAGCAGTTAAGGTCGAGAGGGAGCTTCCTGCTTACGGCTCGACCTCTGCTGTGGGATCTCAAGAGCAGCCAGAGGCGTGTCGGCCGATCCTCAAGAACCCCGCCACCTCGACAGGTAGAGGCGTGCACGCGGGTGTCACTCAAACGCAGCTCTCTTTACTGAGAGAAAACATCCCTCGGATCGATCTTGTCTTGTGGATCTTTCCCTTTCCCGACGCTTTTGGGTGTTTGAGAGCCGGGACTTGTTGTCCTCGCCGCAGTTTCGCGTGTCTCCATTTGGTACAAGAAGCATCTGTCATCTGCAGCGCGCACCGCCTGCCGAAGTCATGCCGGCCGGCTTCCAGCAACTCGGAGGAGAGGTAATTTCTTTACTTGGGAGCCTTTCACAACCTCAAAACTCGACGGGCTTGTTATTTTTTACTGGTGAAGTTATGTGATGAGTCGTGGAATAAGCATAAAGCTGTGTGATTGCGTGCGTAATTCACAGCTGCGTGCGTATTTTAATCTGGAGAGGTTTTACGCACGGCTTTATCTCCATCCCAAAAGTCAAGTTTATTTTTAGATCACATTTAAAAACAACAAACGTTGAGCACAGTGCTTCACCAAGACACAAATAAAATCAAGAATCAGAGCGCAAGTAAATGTTCAAATAACAAAAGATAGAAAATAAAATATAAAAACACAAGAAAAGAAAAGAAAAAGAAGACGCATGCTTTGCTTTTCCAAAATGCAATTTTTTGAAGAAGATTAAAAAAGGCACTAACTCTGATTGGTTGGACAGAAAATCATCTTCAAATTAAAATGATAAAAAAAAAACATATCTTTCAGATTTTAAGTAAGATTTAGTCAAAAATAATGAACATTTAAGAATAACAATAATGGTGTTTTTAGCAGCCAGCAGCTAAAATAAATCAGCCCTCATCTGAAGGAGCTTTGACCCTTATTTAGTTTTGAGCGACGACCTTGAGCAGCCAAATATCAGAGTTTGCAGGTCAGAGTTTTATTCCTGTGGGCTTGTTTTGTGCCATCTAGTTCAACTGGCTCCCTTTCACCGCCCTCATAAATAATGCCACCGCTGAGCTCCTCTGAGAAGTGGATCATTTTTTTTTAGTGTCGCAAGAGAAGCACAGACCTTAATCTGTGATGCATTCAGGGGAACGGCTCCTGAAGCTGCTCCAGCACTGAGAAACAAGGCGGCGAACAGGAGGCAAAACAAATGCATTAAGGCTTAGAAACTCAAAGAAAGAAAGAAAAAGGCAAACACAGTCTTGAGTTTTCCCTTTCTGTGAGGAGAAATCAGAGGCCAAATGAGTTATTCAAAGCAGGCACAGACTATTTCACAATACAGTAATTGATGTAATTTTTAATGAAACACAGTAAATCGGAAGTGTAATAGAGCATGACACACAGTTTTTCTCTGTCAATGAATACTAAACAGCACTTACATTAAAAAGTCAGAGCAGCAAGGTCAAGACGGTTCCACAGATGCACTTTAACAGCTCAACACCAACTCACACTGTAGACTTTGCTTATTGAGCCTTCAGACACAGTAGAACAGAGCAGATACGTGTAAATGTACCTTTAGCACATTTTTGGAAACATAATCTCATGTAAGTTATAAAAACTACACCTTCTCCCCCACGTTAAACACATTATATTACTCACTTGACAGATTTGGTCACATGCTGTTGTTGTTATCACGGGGCCATGATGGGTGCACGTCTGTTTTGACTCTGTGACGCTTTGGAGCTTTTGTCATTATTTGTTGATATTTATATCCTGATTCGTAGACTCAATTTGAGTCCAGCAAGCCCTTCTATCTTTACATTCTTTGGCTGTTTTTATTCTATTTATTCAGCAGGTTGAAAGACCCATAATTCTGCAAAGAATCTGCATGAAAATCATCCTGTTTGGTTGCAAACTAACCAATCTGCTAGTTACAAACACTGGATTTGGTCCCTAAACTTTAAAATTTATGGGAACTGGCTTGCAAACAAAACTCTGCTCAGTACAGCAATATTAAACCCACAAGTGTTTGTGTCAAATGTGGACTGTAAACTAAAATTGTGTGTCAAAGAAGGCTGGAGGTTTAAAGCGTATGAAATGCTGCTCTGTGTGTAAACACACTCAGCTGGACGTCGTCCCGCCAAGGTCGTCTGTCACCGTGGAGACAGGTGCTGGTGGCCTGATGGGAAACTAGAAGTTAAAGTGGAGGCGTCAGCCGTAAAGTTGCCTGTGAAGTCATGTGCAGTGTCTCTCATCAGGATCGCAGCGGGGCTGGGTCGTATGTTCTTAAAATAATATCATGATAAATATCAAGATACATGATATAAATCATGATATTTCTCTGCAAAAGCTCCTCACAAATCCTCATAAATGCTTAACACAATGAGATTGTCGATAAATGATGGTGATAAGTGTGGATTTAATGACTGAAGTCAGGCGGAACACTCTGATGAGGTCGGAAAATTTCATAATTTTACATTAAAGCAGCCTTTAAAAGGAAAGGAAAATACACTTATACCTTATCATAATATGATATCCAAAATCTAAGACGATATACATTGTCATATCATGTAATTCTCCAGCCCTGGATAACAGTAGTTATACTGTGTTTGTGTGTTTCTACTCCAGACGGTGACTGGAACCTTCATGCTCTCAGTCTTCACTGCCGTCCTGGGATCTCTGCAGTTCGGCTACAACATCGGCGTCATCAATGCGCCTCAGAAGGTAAAGACATGTAAACAAAGCTCACTATTTCCCCCATTTCACGAGGTGTTTGATGCCACAGCGTCCCCGCCTCGAGTCAAGTGCTGCTATTGTTTGGAATATAAATGTGACAGAGGGAAAACAATCCCAGGCACGGGATTCTGTCATGGGACCAAGAGGGTATTTCTGTCTGGTTTATGAGGAAGTGCCCTTTTTTATGATGAGTTTTCTGTCCCATCCAGAGAGGTGTTGCACGCGATCAGGCCGCCTTCAAATGAAAACACTATGTTCAGTATTTATACAGAGAGGCGCGTGATTTTTAGAGGAGGGCTGACTTAGGTGTTGTAGCATGAGGGTACTGCCTGTGAGAATGCATGTAGTACTGTATGAAAACTATGTAAAATGTATAACAAAAAACAACTAAACGGTAAAAATTTACAATAAGAGTACATCAATTAACATTAGTTAATGCATTTACTAACAGTTAATTAATGTGTCAACAGTTGTCATGTTAACTAAGGTACTTACTCAATAGTTTTTAAATAACACAATGAGAAGCATTTTGACACAGATGGTCACCTAACTCTAACCCTAATAAAACGTTTATTATCCTAAATTAATCATTTATTAATGCTCTTTGTTACCCTTATTGTAAAGTTGAAAACAGGTATCCCTTAACTGATACTAGCATGTTGTATGTTTTTAAAGTACTGAATGATGTATGAATTAGTATCTTATTTAAGATGAAGATTGTCAGTAAGTAATTAGTTAGCACATTAGTTAACTGTTAGTAAACGCTTATTATTTTGTTAACTAATGTTAATTAATGTACCCTTATATAAAATGTTACCTTGAACACATGTAGTTAATTGTATATTGTTGCTCAGCATGTTGTAACACAGTCAGAGTCAGACAAGAAAACAACAGCAGAAGCTCATGAGCTGCTGTGTGTTGATAATTTGAGACTGTTTTCTAGGCACATTTGTTGGTTATCTTTAAAGGTATCGTACGTAACAACAAGAGTTGAGTCTTATTCCTGGGTTGTCTGGCACTTTAAGTTTAGGAAATAAGACTCAACATCTGACATATTGCTCTACTGTACAAGAAACACCCTTTCATTAAGGTCACAAATCTGCAACTTACAGTGTATCACCTGTAGGTTATTCTTAAATTTTGGCACGGTGCATCCTCCATATAGATTTTTTTCCTTGTTGCTTTTAACTGGGCTGATGAGCTATTTACATTTCTATCAGGGCAGTTTTAGCTCAGGAACCACAAATCAAGAACATCAAACTCTCAATAGTTCTTAAAAAAAAGAATTCACCCACAAAATAGCAGAATTTTAACTTTTTTAGGTACACTAATTTATTAATTAACTATTGGCATGTTTTTTTCTATAAACCCCCTCTGTTGTTCCCAGCTAACTTTTGTTTTGGCTCAACTTTTCAGTGCTTTTTACCCGCCTTGGTGTTGTGCGATTGCATCACGTTGCTGTAATTGGCTTTTAACTTTTTGCACACTGTACAGGCACATTGTAACATAAATGTTGAGAAAGGTGCTCTATAAATAAAGATTATTGTTATTATTTATCACATTTTTCGGAAGTTGCATCAAAAAGGAAAGGAATAAGCTTGGTCCCTTTAATTGAAATTTATAGCAATGGACTGTGGGTCTATGGTTTTATGCGTACCTGCTGTGGGGAGGGTCCTGGACCTGGAGACCCACAGCTGGACTCAGGGGGAGCGGGGAGGAGCAGATAAAACACCTTCTAGAGCAGTGATTCTCAACCCGATGAACCCAATCCCACCCAGGGCTTACGAGATATCTTCTGTGGTTTGCCAGATGATTGTGGTGACAAAAATATAATAACATATTCAAATTGAAATGACATATTTTAGACCGGGGAGTTGTTTTTATTCCATTGAAATATCTGTAAAACAGTGTTATAAACTGTTTAGGAATGGATGATGCTGAGTGTCTGTGTGAGTTGTTTTGGCAGAGCAGCTTATATGAAACTGTGATCACACACCACTGAGGAATGGAGGACAAAATCTTGATATCATGACTTATCATTCCTCCTCAGGTGTTACCTCCATCACCGAACTGCACTTAAGACAAACTTTGGCTTAAGACAAAGCCCCGCAGTTTTAGTTTAATACTGTTCTATCATAGATTATGACCTCGTTAGCAGAGGCACATCATTTACGTTCAGTACGTGCAGTGAGCCCGGAATGAAACAAATTTTATTACTGTGGGCAAAATGTGGTTTTTGAAACACACTTGTGTAATATTGCATCAAACGATATCTTGACAATGTTCAGGTGGCTCTTTGTTGAGTTGAAGATGCCTTAAATGTGTTAAAAAATATGTTACCGGATTGTAGGGGGTCAAACTAAGTTGTGCCATGGAACACAGAACTGCCACAAACCAGCCTGAACCGGTTGAAGCCGGCCTCATGGGGCTGAAATCAGCCAGAGGTTGATACCAATAAAACTTGACTAGTGAGATCTGGACAGGGCGGAGCGTCATCAAAGAGTTGCTGATGACACCATTGTTTCCGAGCAGTTGTTACGTATAAGCTTGGAAACTCGATCGATGTATCGCAATTTAGAAATCAGTCTGGTGCCAGAAGCGACTTGGATTTCTGACCTGGACTCCAACTCTGATCGTCTCCAGTGACCTCTATGAGCCTTTCGGGATACAATATATATATATATACAGCTGGTCTGATAAGTGTCAGGACATACCTGCATTCGTCCCACCGCGGCGAAAGCCCCGGACGTTGTGCTACCTGGCGTCTTGTTGGCTCTCAGAAAGCCACCCCCCAACATCCTGACTGGAATATTTTGAAAAGCAGTGCTCTAGAGCGCCCTTCCAGTGGACAAAGCATGAAAATAGCTGGTGCCCTTTTAACCGTTTTCACCCCTGAACTTCAAATATCCTGAGTTGGCCACAGTGAAGACCCATACAAAAGCTTTGACCAGACATTTGATGCAGTTTAGAGTCAAGAGTCTTTCCCTTTTCTGGGGTTCAATACAAGTGTTTTACATTATTTTTTATCCCTGTTTCACGCTGTCTTTCACCTCTGTGCCCTGTGCAGATGATTGAGATGGAATACAACGCCACGTGGGTGCACCGGTACGGCGTGCCCATCCCCGCTGGAACCCTCACCTCCCTCTGGTCCCTGGCAGTGGCCATCTTCTCCATCGGCGGCATGCTGTCCTCCTTCTGCGTGGGCTTTCTCTCGGAGTGGCTGGGCAGGTAGGACACCTCTCAGCATACTCTCATTTAGGTGTTTTGATTTAGGTGTTCAGTTTCTAATTGTTGAGGGTGGTGGGGTTCTTCCTGGAAGTCCCTCGTGGACCCAGTTTTCCCAGGTTTCCACTAAGTGAAAGAGGATCTTAGAGGAGCTGGCAGCAGTGTGTCAGGAGGGTATGAGGAGGAGTGCAGGGGGGGCGGTTAGAAGGCCCAAAGCGTTGAGCTTGGATGTACTCAGGAAAAGGTCTTCCTAGAAAAAGCTTATTGTTACTTCACACAGATGTTTGACCTTCACTGTGCAGAATTTGGCTCCTGGAAGACTGTTTTCATATTCATCTGCTCAAGGAAGAAAGCTTTTTCTGTTGAACGCAGCTTTATCTGACGTGTTGGTATGAGATGATTTTATTTCATCACAACATCTGCATATCCACTGAAAACGGTATAAAATAACATTAAAAATTTATGTTACATTTGACAAATCAATTAATGGATATTTGTTTTTTATATTTTCTTGCACTTGAAGACGTATTCCTTTATTTAAGTCATTATTTATTAATTACTTTGATGTTGTCAGTTTTGTTCTTCCGTACTCTGTAACAGCACGGGATCTAGATCAGTTTATATATATATATCCGAACCATCAACACCTATGCCCTGTCAGTCATCAGATACTCTGCTGGCATAATAACCTGGTCAAAGGAGGAGATAAAGGCCACAGATATCAAGACAAGGAAGATCCTCACCATGCATGGAGGATTTCACCCCGTCCAGGACCCTGAGGCTGTGCACTAAGCGGAAAGAGGGAGGCCGAGGATTAGTGACTGTCAGAGCCACTATCCAAGATGGATCAACCAAGATCCAGGAATACATCAGGAAGATGGCCCCCAATGATGACCTGCTAAGTGAGTGCCTCAGGCAGCAGAAATGCAGTGAGGAGAAGGAAGAAGAAGAGAGACCATCATGGAAGGACAAGCCCCTGCACGGGATGTACCACCGACAGATAGAGGAAGTGGTTGATATGGAGAAATAATACCAGTGACTGGAGATGGCTGGTCTCAAGGACAGCACAGAGGCACTGATCATGGCAGCACAAGAATAGGCCTCGAACACAACATCGATAGAGGCCGGGGTCTACCACACCAGACAGGACCCGAGGTTCACACTGTGCTAAGATGCAGCTGAAAGAGGAGCTGGAAAGGATGTGGGGAGTAAAGGCATCAGTGGTACCCGTGGCAATAGGAGCACTTGGGGTTGTAACCCCCAAGCTGGGAGAGTGGCTCCAACAAATCCCAGGAACAACATCTGAGATCTCTGTCCAGAAGAGCACAATCCTAGGAACACCTAAGATCCTGGGCAGGACCCTCAGGCTCCCAACCCTCTGGTAGAGGACTCGAGCTTGAAAGAAACACAAGACCGCCCTGATATATATTATAGTTATGTATTTTCTTTATACTCTGAGAATGAAACAAATGTGTTTCAAGGTTGGGTCATTTTTCTGCCCAGCTTTGGCAAATCCAATGGAATTATAACCTGAATGGAATCATGACTGAATGTCTGAGTCCGATAAATGTGATTAATGATAATGTTCAGTCAGTGGTTACATCACAAACCCCTGAATTGATTTTGTCTAATGCTGGCCTCTGGAGGTTAGAATGTCACTGACCCTCAATGTGTAGGTCCCCTATCTGAGGAAAATAAAAGGTTTCAGTAATGAAATAATTTAAGTGAAATTTATCATCGTAGAATGAAAATAGCTTATTCATCTATTTCTGGTTGTCTTGTATAATGAAATACAGAAGGTCCAATGTGGATGATTTAAAATTTGTAACATTTGAGAAGTGAATTACGACAGGGATTGTTTCTGTTCTTCAGGAGGAAAGCCATGCTCCTAAACAACTCGTTTGCCTTCATCGGCGGCAGCCTGATGGGGTTGTCCAAGCTCTGCCGCTCCTTCGAGATGATGATCCTCGGACGCTTTATCATCGGCGTCTACTGTGGTGAGCTCTCCACTGTTCGTTTCAAATGGAAGGGAATGTTTTTAGGAAAAGCTTTTGTCTCTAATCCAACTTCTCCTCTGTGCAGGATTAGCGTCAGGCCTAACACCAATGTACGTGGGCGAGATCTCTCCCACAAGTCTGAGGGGCGCGCTGGGCACACTGCACCAACTGGCGATAGTCACTGGTATTCTCATAGCACAGGTACGACAGCACAGATCTTAAAACCTGTCTGTGGAAACTGTCAGGCTGAACATGTGATCCCTGTCCCCTGCACAGATCCTGGGTCTGGAGGCGTTGCTGGGCAGCGAGGAGCTGTGGCCAGTCCTGTTGGGCGTCACTGTTGTTCCGACTGTACTTCAGATGTCACTGCTGCCGTTCTGTCCCGAGAGTCCGCGCTTCCTCTACATCGTCCGCTGCCAGGAGCACCAGGCCAAGAGAGGTTAGGGCCCCGGGTTACTCTGGAACGGTCGAAGGGCATCTTCGGAGTCTGGATCTGTGATTTATTTTTTTTATTATAATCTAAAACCTTAAGTTTTCAGCCATAGGGGTGTTTTCTCTATAATGTCACTCTAATAGTATCATGTCTTCATATTTTTGAAATTCCAGTTTATGGTCAGTTTTCACCTTTTTTTTTACCCTACTGACTCCTCAGTTATTGTAGATGAGGCTGTAACTGTAAGATATTATATTGACATTTTTTTTTCTGTTTTTGTTGCTGCGGAACAATGAGCATAAACATTAACATTTTGTGAGACAAGGCTGATGTGCTGAAGCAGCAATGGATTCAAGATATTTAAAGGGCAGGAGTGAATGGATGACACTTTGTCATACTTACTCCACTGGAAGGGCATCCTAGGTGGCACTTTTTCATTTTTTGTCAATTGGATCGGAACCCTAGTGGACAATTTATTGCAGTTTGTCCACTGGTGGGACAACCTAGTGGCAACTTTATCCCATTTTGTCTAATGGAAGGGCACCCTCAGGGCACTCTACATTGTTTTGTTCAACTGGAGGGCACCGTAGTTGTACTTTATTCTGATTTGTCCATTAGAAGGGCACCATCGCGGGCACTTTATGATATTTGGTCTAGTCAAAGTGTAATTTATCATATTTATCCCATGAAAGGGCAACTTAGAGGTCAATTTATCCTATTTTGGCAAATGGAAGGGCCCGTATGCTAAATGGACTTTGAACCGAATTACTATGATCATTTTCAATGTATCCAAAGATGAGACTTAATTTTTTATGAGTCATTAGCATCTTATACATAAGCTTCCTTTACTGTCTATTCACTTACTGTACAGTACCTTGCTCATTATACTAAAGTACTGTTAGACCACCTTCTGCCACATTTATGGGGCTGAATGTACAACAACAATCAGCATGTATAAGATCATAAGTTGATGCCATTTAGCATCTGCTGCCTCAACATTTTGTTCTTCAGGAAACAGTTGCCCAGAGACTTAATACAGCTTTCACACCCCGCCTGCAGGCTTGAGGAGGTTGACTGGCAGGCAAGAGGTGGGCGACATGCTGGCAGAGATGAAAGAGGAGAAGAGAAAGATGGACATGGAGAGGAAAGTGTCCATCCTGGAGCTCTTTCGCTCTCCCCTCTATCGGCAGCCCATCATAATTTCCATCCTTCTGCAGCTCTCCCAGCAGCTGTCTGGGATCAACGCAGTGAGTCAGAGTTGTAGGGTTGGACGACATCCATACACTTTGCATACAGTAAATCAGCACAGTGTAATATTGATAAAGTTAATTATCCCCCTGGCCAGATTTTCTACTACTCCACCAGTATCTTCATGAAGGCAGGAGTCCAGAGTCCAGTCTATGCCACCATAGGAGCAGGCGTGGTGAACTGTGCCTTCACTGTGGTCTCGGTAGGCAACCAACGTGCCCTGTTGAAGTGCCTCTACATTGTTTTTATGAGCGTAGCATGATAAAGTTAACAATCCTGCAATGTGCCAAGTGTGTCTCTATCGCTGTTTAACATCGCTATAAAAGGACAAATATATAAGATAACAACGTAGGTGACTTTCTGTTGCGCTCGAACACTCCTGCATTCAAACGGGTCACGTTTGGATGGGAAGGTCGACATGGTCCTCAAACTGGTGAAAAAAAAAGTGTGAAAAGTTTTTTTTTCAGCCATGCTAGCCTGACACGTGAGATGGAAAAGCTTTGCTTTGGTCCAGACTCAAATTATTTCAGTAACCTTAAGATGTATTGCTGTGAAATTTTCTAAAAGTGCCTCCTAGAGGACAAATCCAACAGACTTGATGGCAACTTCTCCTCCAGCGCCATCATGAGATGTATTGTAGCCTAGCACAGCTTCAAAGGAGAGATTGACATCTGGTGTCATAGATAAAATGCACCTTCAACTTGGCCAACTATTGGATGGATTGCCATGAAATTTGCAAAAGTAAAAACGTTCCAGCGACTGATTGAACCTTCTAAAAATAATAATAGTTTTAATTATGGCTGTAAAACTAATAATATTTTTAGCAGTCTTAGCTGGAGCTTTGCACTGATTAGCAAATGTTAGCTGGCTAACACACTAAAGTAATAGTGAATCAGGTAAACAACTTAACTGCGAGACACCAGGGTGTTGGCATTGGTAGCATTGTGCCCAACCTCACAGAGCTGCCAGGATGACTGAAGAAGGTTTTTTCGACAGTGAATCATGTTAACCTTCAAAAGTTTTAGCAAATGTCAACTGAGATTCAAAACCCATTTTCTTCTTACCAACAGCTGTTCCTGATAGAAAGGATGGGCAGGAGGACACTCCACATGCTAGGACTGGGCGGGATGTGCATCTGTGCCATCATCATGACCATGGCTCTTGCTTTATTGGTCAGCCTCATGAGGATGCCGGCATTTTGTACTGTTAGATACTTCCTACGCAAAAATCTGAAACCATTTCTTCTCCCACCTAGGACAGTATCCCATGGATGAGCTACGTCAGCATGCTGTCAATCTTTGGCTTTGTGGCCTTCTTTGAGGTTGGTCCAGGTCCCATCCCCTGGTTCTTTGTGGCTGAGCTATTCTCTCAGGGTCCAAGGCCGGCCGCGATGGCTGTGGCAGGCTGTTCTAACTGGACTGCCAACTTCATCATTGGCATGTGCTTCCAGTATGTTGCTGTAAGTAATTCTTAACTTCAATACGACATCTCCCTACACAGGAACGAATACTCCCTTCATGTCTCCTTCTCCTCACTTTGGAATCCTGATTCCTTCCTTCCTCAGAACCTGTGTGGGCCATACGTCTTCCTGATCTTCGCGGCACTCCTTCTGTTCTTCCTCATCTTCACGTTCTTCCGAGTACCAGAGACTCGGGGGAAGACCTTTGACCAGATCGCCACTAACTTCCACCAGCACACGGCAAGAGGCATGATGGACATGGACATAGACTTGGACTTGGACAAGCCCAGCACAGAGCTGGACTACCTGGGTGAGGACAACATCAACTGAAGCGCCCGTGCCTCATGAGATATGGAACTGAGCACATCTTGGGATGAACTACAGATGGGGGTGTGACTCCGAATGTTTTTGACATGTATATTGAGGTCAATTGTTGTATTCGTGTATATCGTGGTTAAAGGTGTGTTTTGGAATTGTCCTTCTCTGGTACCACTGTAATATGGAGGATGTAATGGTCACAAATTGAGCCTCCTCAAAAGGCTATAACTTAGAGTATGAATTAACAGTTGACACCTGTAGTTTAAAGGAATAAGATGCACATAATAACAAAGTGTTTGGACTGCTGAGGCATCGACTGCCAGCATGATGGGCTTTTATTCCATGGTAATGGAGGTGGAGAGATGTTTGGAATACCTGCACTTTATCTACAAAGAACATCCCAAGTTTGGAGGTCAGAGATAAAAACTGAGGAAAAATAGAATCACGTTTGCTTTACTACTCTAAACTAAAGCTGCGAACACTCCAAATCCGCTCAGAGTAAACTTCCAGTTTCTAATACTGCTTTTCCACTGCATGCTACCTGCTCCACTCGCTTTTGGTATCGAGCTGTTCCTTTCCCACTGCAAATACAAAGGTAATGCAGGAAACTGCTGTGAACTTTCCAATGGGAAACGCACATACAACAACGGACACAACAGCGACAATGTTAAGGAGGCCAATTTTTATTCAGGAGGAGGCTAAAGGCATGGGACAACGGATTGCTGAAACAAACAGACGAGCTTAGGATACATCACGTCAGTGGTCAGATGACAAGACTTCAGCTCGAAGGTGAAGTAACAGGGTACATTTTAACATTAGTATAAATGGTCCAATATTCTTTTCTTTCTGAGCAATCAGTGGTCTGCAGAGGTTTACGTCAACCTTTGGGTGGAAACTCAACCGAACTGAGGTCACGCTGCAAATCGTACCAGGTAGCAAAAAGGCCAGTAGAGTCAAGACTAGTTGAGTAGGTGCAATGCAGTGGAAAAGGAGCACAAGGGACTAAACTGTACTTCAAATAGAGTGTACCTGGATCAAGATATGGTTTAATTTGCTTTATATTATACAGTAACACAGTTGTGCTATTAAATGCTTGGTGCCAACTGAAACGTCTTGAAAAATACTAAAAGCAGGTGGCATAAAATGCTTGGGGAGACTTATAATCACGTTCCCTTATACTTTGATCAGACAGTCAAAGATTAAAAATATTCGAATCTTGGAAATGTACAGCTTTTAGAAATTGCATGATTTTCCTGTCACTATAAAAAAATTTCTGTTGTTCTAATTTCCCCAGAGACTCTCCTCAGTCTGTCCGGTAGGGTGTTCCCACCTTAAGTACTATCACAAAGTGTTTTTCTGATCATGAGAAACTCATTGGAATAGTGCTTTTTAAAATCTGTTTCAGTACTTTATGGGTACTAGTGTGTTTGGTTAATATTAAAAATACGAGGTTGTAAACGCTTAAGTTCTTTACGCACACCAGTTGCTGTTTCGTAAAGTAGAAACCTGATTTGCTATAACAAGATGTGCAATCAAAGGGGATCTTCTCAAAGATTCTTTGTAGCCACAGGAGCAATATTTGTATTTTTCCTTTGCTTCTGTCATGTGTGCCATTTGTTGTCTATTCTTTAAGGCTGCATATAAATACATTGAGGATTTGTATTGAAGCTTTTACAGAGACGACCTGCAATTTGTACAGAGTGAATACTGACACTTGTCATGCTGTGGCTCAAAGGATGCAAATACTGTAAACAAGTGTTCGTGAAAACAACTGGAGGCCTTCTTTTATTACCTTATAAGCCAGAGGAAATCGTTTCTGGTAGT
Organism: Mola mola; assembly: GCA_001698575.1. Classification (NCBI taxonomy): domain Eukaryota; kingdom Metazoa; phylum Chordata; class Actinopteri; order Tetraodontiformes; family Molidae; genus Mola; species Mola mola. The sequence goes on along the minus strand of KV751366.1, from coordinate 4,958,747 downwards.
CTGTGTTTGTTCGCAATGTCCAGAAACAGGAAATTGGGCCAAGAAAGAATTAGAGATACCCTACAATTAGGGTATCTCCATTGACTGTAGATAGACGGACATGCGAGTTCCCACATAAAGTGATTCAAAAACATCTTGATCACCCCCTGGTGGTGGGTTGCACCATCTCAATATCATCAGATAGCACCACTGACACAGATGTAGTGGGCCTCGCTGCACAGCCAAAATATCGAGGTTACAAGCGCTGCTATCTCGTGTGGGTGAAGCCATTTGGTGCCAGAACCTGTGAAGTGGTGACATGGTGTCAATTTACCACCGATACACCCGCGGGCCCATTCGCAAGCAGACCTCAGCTGTCAATGATGACATTTGGCCCGTTTTAAGGCATCAAACTAATAAACTGTTCAGAAAAAGATGTACTTCAGTGAATATCATAACTACCTAAACTTAAAAATGTTACTGTATTTTGAGTTTTAACTTTGGCCAAAGTCCTAAAATTCCAGAGGGAAGGGGGGGGGTTAGGACCAATACTGGAGCCAGCCACCAGAGGGTGGTAGAGATGCTTTGGCTTCACTGTTGGTGCTCACCTGTCAATTCCAGCATGACCAAGTCCCCATTAAGTGCATTTATCCCAAGTTTCTGTCTTTTTAGGTAGATATCACACTATGTGTAAAGATGTTTATCTGGTCAGTTTTGTTTTAATCAGTGGGGTAAAATGTCATGATTAACAGCGGTGCTCTGCTCACGACACGCAGACAAGCAGAAATGTGCTCTGCTGCAACAAGATGGCATCACTCATAATCCATGTCAGTGGACCGACCATGATAGGGTTTAATTAACAGCATGCAATTTCCAGATCACAGGTCACAAAGTTTAGTAGCATAGAAATCCACTCCAGCAGCTTGGATCAGTGAGGTCATGTGGCTTATGTTCATACCACTTTCAGCTGAGTGGGTTATAAAACAAAAAAGTAATGAGATTTGCAAACATGATTTTTTTTTTTAATAAGCATGTTTCTTTTCAGTACTGACATTGCACATAATCCCCTCCAAAGAAAAGCACAAATAAGTAAAGCAAAAAAGTCTATCATCAAACTCCCCTCAAATGAGATGGAGGGAGACGTTTGTCTTAAGGACGGATTGAGGTGGCAACAGAACTAAACGGACTCCCTTTGTGCACCACCAACCTCACAATCGCTTGGCATCCCCACCCCCCCGTTCAAACAAATTAAAAAAATTTAAATAAAAATCAAGGCTGGTTCCTCTATAAACGACTTGATTTGTCCCATCTGGGCAATTAAAGAAAAATCGTTCTTTATTTAAATGGGAGGGGGGGGTGGAATAAGCAGGCCACCAAACAGGTTGTCCATTCTTTCCCATTTTTTTTTTTTTTTTTTCCCTCCAAAGATTTTAGCTCTAAATGTGAACCTGCCACCCTCCTTCACTACCTGACCCTCTCCAAACATCAGCATCTACACAGGACAACACAAGACAAGAGGAGAGGCGAGGCGGCGTAAGGGAGGAGGGCAAGACCAGGTGGGTCGGGGAGTGCAGGGAGGGGAGAGCAGTGCACGTATTCTGAAATGGGTCCAGTCTTCCAACCCAAGGACCTACAAAGAGAGGGACACAGTTTGACAGTGAGGACAAAGACATGTTATTCTGTAACAAGGGCTCTAAAACAAAATCTCTCCTGTCATTCAATGTCATTATTTCACCTAAAAATCAGGAAAACTTCACTCCAACAGCCTGCTGATGTCTCATCCTCTGCACAAGAGGAGCAACCCTCCCCCCGACCCACACCCAACCACCTTCAGAGTGGGCTCCCACCTCTTGCCGAGGGTCGTGTGACTGTCTTGCTGGAGTCACTCCGCCGGCGCGGGGACAGCTGTGCTGGTTGCCTCCTGTGGCGAAGGAGACGGTCAGAACCAAACACCGGGGGTCGCACTGATCAGAAAAGCGCAGCGTGAGCACGTTACCTCGGGTGATTGTGGTGCTGTGGGAGGTGTTTTTGGGGATGTCTTCTGTGATCGTGATGTGGTTTTAAGGTCCCCTTGTTTTGAGGTCTGAGGGGGGGTACCAGGCTCTGATACAGACTTCTCTGTATCATTCTGCAGTGTGTATAAAAAGAGTGTTTTAGTATTTGGCCAATTTGGTACACTTACAGGGTAGCATTCACACTTACTCTTGAGGTAGAGGATTCAGAGTTCCTTTGCCTACGCCGTCTCGACTGGCGCCGCTGTTTCTGGCCTTCGGCTACTTCTCCGTTGGTCTGGGGGACCTTTGAGGCCTCTGCTGGCATCACCTTGCCGGTCTCCTGGTTGTCTGCCGGAGCAGCCTGCTGGCCGTCTGCGGTCTGTTCAGGAGGCGGGCGAGGACGGAACGGTCTGCAAACCCCATGACAGAATGATCAGTGCTAGAGGCCAAAACACTGAACAGGTCAACTTTCATGGTACATGGAGATCGCACAGCACAAGTAAATGATCTTCCAACTTATTTGCATTTTGTTCTGCGTAGATTAATGGAGATGGGTGAAAAAGAAAAAGAAAAAAACGCCACCTGGTGGTCAATCTAGATGTCAGAAAATGCTGAAAATCTAATGAGCAGTGAAATCCAGCCTTGTTTTTGTCCTATAGCGCGGACATGAAGGATCTGTGGCTGCAGTGGCACCAACCATTCCATAGTATCCGGGTTTTTCTGGAATATAAATAAAGCAATGTTTTCAGCTCACCTTCGGTATGGACGCCAGAATCTGCGCTGTGGCACTCGCTGTATCCGACCGCCTTCGTCTACTTCATTCTTGTCCTGCTCAGCCTCCCCCTGAAAGATCAGGCAGACAAAAAGCTCAGCTCATAGAACAGTTCTAAGACTAATCTCAGCCTCGTTTTGTTACTTTCAAGTAGAGCCTGAACAGTGTCGGCTGGCCAATATTATTGATCGATCTGGCCTATCGTAGATATATCAGTATCGATAGGTTATTGCTATTGGCCAATATAAACAACTAAAATGGTTTTAAAACACAAAGCAGAAAAAGAATCTTAAATATTTTGGCTCAGTTTCCCATCTATGTTGCAGATTTTCAAAAATAATTTGATATGCAAATATATCGTATCAAGAAATTGCATATTAGTCAGGCGTCTGAGGGCTTTCAAAAGGCTTCCATGTATTAGCACGAATCCCAAAGGTCTTCAAAAGGTCATAAAAAGACAATTAAAACACTTGTTAGATTTGTTTTTGTTGTTAAACCTCACGAAAGGATTCCACTTATTCCCTCATTAAAAACTACAGAATCCTAATATGCTAAATGTCTAGTTCAGTGTGTCTGAGTGTGGGAGGCTTCAGGGTTAAAGTTGACTAATGGTTCAAAAACGGCTTTAAAACTATTATAGTCACCAGGATCTTCAGTATTTTTATAAAACTGATGTATTTTAAAATTCCTTTTTCTTCATCTCGATGTTAAGAATTCAAACTTCATCCCTCCCTTTCAGCTTACATCCTGTGCGTCTGGCCGAGGTCTGCGGGGCCGACGGCGGCGCTGCTGGGGTCTCATTTCGCCGTTCTCCCCTGATCCCTCGCCCTCGGTGGGGGCGCCCTGTCCGTTGGCCGCATTGACCTGGTCTCCGGGCCGAGGGCTGCGGGGGAAGAACCGTCGAAAGCGGCGCTTGTTGGGCGCGTACCGGCTGCCTTTGACTGGGATGCCACCGGGGCCGGTTACGTTGGCAGCTTCTGAGCCCTGCAGGACAAAGAGGGGAACGAGGAGGGCAACGGTAGAGTTAAAGGAAAATGCTGGTATAAAAAAAAAAAAAAAAAAAAAAAAAAATGAAAAAGCCCCATTTGCTGACGTTTTGGGTTCTAAATTTTTACAAAATGCATCTTTTTTAAAAACCACTCCAGTACGGAGTTTGGTCACTAGAATCATTCAGCTGAAGACTACAATGCAATAATGTTGGCCAATTTAAGAATTTCTGATCCAAATCGCCTTTTTTGCGACTAACGAGGCTCAAAATATTATTGCAAGCGTAACATGAGCGTTCAATATGTGGTGTTTGGGTCAGGCATGATAAACGGAGACGGTGGGATGGAGATGAATAAGTCTCTTAGCACTTTACTTATCTGCACACTGCAGCAGCCTCACAACAACCACACTTCCTGGTTCTGAGTGACATGTGACTGAAGCAGCCTATCAGAAACGGGGCAGACTCTGCCAGGTCAATGAGGGAAAACTGCAGAAAGATTCAGATTATTTTTCTAACTGTAAATATGCCGATGAAAATGTAAATAAAGCTGTTTTTTAGAAAATGAACTGATATGAATTAAATGGGAACTAATTTTACTCATGAACCAATCTTAAACAAGTGGATACCTGTAGTGAAATGTGTGTTTGAGACTCAGTGAGTCAATGCATAGAATAAATGTTTCTGCTTCCTCAACCACTCAGACGCTTACAGGGCAACGATTACCACTGTTTTCCGATGTTTACGCGAGACAAACAAATTTAAATACATCTACTTCATGAATACATCTTCCATAAACGACAAAAACAATTTAAAAGAGCCCGTTTGGCAATTGACTCAGGTTCCCCTTTAAATGGATTCTCACCTTGGTTGCTTCAATCACGTCAAACTCGACGACCTCCCCGTCGCCGACGCTGCGGAGGAATTTCCTAGGATTGTTTTTCTTAATAGCGGTCTGCGAGGACAGAATGAACATGGAATCACGGTTCCAACAATCCGTAAACTCATACATGCAGAAAAACACTCTTTTGCATTACCTGATGAACAAACACATCTTCTTTGGTGTCATTCCTGTAACAAAAACATAAATTGAGAATTCACTCATCATTCAATTAGAAGATTAGTGGTGCCAATAAGGGGCCCGATGAGGCACCGAGGTACCTGTTGATGAAGCCGTATCCGTTCCGCACGTTGAACCACTTCACTGTGCCTTGAACCAACGTGGCTGCGACAATGACAGCGAGCAGCACATGAGTTAAACAGTTCTCCACAGCCGCAGCAGTACAAGGAATGGGAGCTGCGCGCGTCAATCATTAACTTAAAGACTTTGAAACCAGGTCAGGAGGCAACACGGGCTCAGCAACAGCGTTTCTCACCTCGGAAGGTCACCTAAGTCAACGTGTCCTCACAAAAAATAAACTAATAATTAGCCCCTCATTAGAGCAGAACGTCGCGGCTGAGAGGCCGTTTTAATTGGCACCTCGGCAACGAGCTGCACCTGTGCGGGCGCGCGCACGTCCCACCAGGAGCGCGCGCCGCCGCGGATGAAGGGGGAATTTGTGTCATGAGTTCCGACCGTTACGGGACAATTACGATTAATAATGTGGATTCATTTTGTGTGAATACAAGCTTAGACAAAAATAATTTAAAAACAATGGAAACTGATAAACGCGTTAAAAGGGCGCGTGAGCTCTTTAAAGTTCTCTACAAATCAAGCCCTGGTGGTTCGTCGACCGGTAAACGGCTCTGAGCTCATGTTTAGGTGTCACGGTGAGGTATTCGGTCCACGACCGTTTTCCCATCAATCCCCGTGCGTTAAAGCGCCGACATGTGTCGGCGATCAATGCCTGCATTGATTTATCGCGATTTGTTGATTTGACTCAAAAAAATGGCGCTTCGCCGCGTTCTTAAGATTTTAAAAAGTTCGTTTTTTGTTTTTTTATTCTTGTTAATTCAAAATTACTGTGACCTCGGAGCAAATAAACTTTAGGCGGAGTTTAACCGTCTTCACCCGCGGATTTAAACCATATTTCGTCACTTTACGGCTCTTTAGAGACTTAAGACTTTTTTTTCCTAGTTTATTTCGCCTTTCTTGGACCCACCTATGACTTTCCTCTCAGCCTGCGGCTTGTCTTCCACAGCAACCGATGGTGGAACGCTCTGCGCCTCGGCGTCGGTCATGCTCGCTGCCGGAATACTACACTTTCACTCCGGAGTCGTCCCCCCGGCTCTCCCCATAACTTTCGTCCTTCTTCTTCTTCTATCGCGCCGGGGCGGCGGCGCTCGGCTCACACAGCGCGCCCCCTCGTGGAGCTTTCCCAGTGTCCAGGTAGCAGAGAGACGTACATTGTTTTCACCTCGACTATGTCAATATTTATGATTGTTACAGCTTTTTGTGTGTGTGTGTATGTCTTATATATTAATATTTGCTCCGACGTGTCTAAATTTTAATAAAGTTAATAATTAAGTGCACGTTTGCTACCTTGCATTAGCCCTATTCATTTTTTAATACATTTGGTTTTGCTATATTTTTGTAGTTAATTAGGACCCACCAGTGCATCATAAAAGAAGTAGAATATTAACGAAAAGTAGTTCGTAATTTGATAAAAACTTACATATATTCTGTATTTATTAAATGTAAAGTTTAAAGATCCTGAGGTATCTTATTTTATCTGTAGGTCATAATTATAAAAAATGCTTTTTTTTTTAACGTTCAAAACCTTTTAGTTCACTTGTAGAGAGTCAAGAATAAATATAATTCTTTTTAAATATATTCTCATAAACTCCCAGAAAATTGCAGATCTGCCACAACTTTCAGTTCTTTAAATCAACACTTTGTTTGCCACTGCCTGACCTTTACTCTTTTATTTTTTAAAATCTTTTATTTTCTATTTCTATTCTTTAAATGCTTTTTATGTTCATTCGTGATGTTTTGTGCACATGCACAGGCTGATTTTAATGTTCTCTGTTGTTGTAAATGCTTTTAATAAGTAAATCAAGTTGAATTTCCTTGTTTTTAAAATGTGCTACACAAATAGACCGAGGTTGCTGTAAAGGAAATGTATCCTACATCAAGTAAAAGTCTTGAAATATCTAATATTAAATGTGCTTCTAATGTTAAGAGTGACTCTCTGGAAATAAATGTACTTTAGCGATTAATTGAAATTTGGAAAGTAGATTTACATATAAACACTGGCTGAAAGGCCAATTATCAGATCCGATAGTTGACATTTTTAAATGATCAGAATATTTTTTTTTTTTTACTTGACTGCCTAAAAAAAAAGTGAATAAATAAAAAAAAAAAGTGCTACTAATTAAATAAAGTACAATATTTGCCCCAAATGTAATGTAATAGCAGTTTAAGGGAGCACAGAATGGAAAATTCTCAAGAAAAATAAAAGTACCTCATCTGTACAAAACTTGAATAAATGTACTTGGTTATGGATTAGTTTCTTAAAGGAACAGTTCACTCAAAATGCAGTCAAAGTCGCTCTCTCCCATACTGACGGTAGAGTCAGGTGAACATTTCTGGAACTTCACAGCAGAAATAAGACTGAAGAAAGGTTTAAAATATAAAACGTCTCCGAACAGTGTTTACAGTGAGATCCAGGCCTCCAGAAGCCCCCAGACCGATTTGAAAATATGTCTTTATTTCCACATCCGATGGTGGCCACCGTGACGATTTCAGCATTTCTACAGATACGGACGTGTTTCAGTTTGTTTTTTATGTTTTAAAAGCCTCTTTTAACAGTAAAATGCTGTTTTGTTAACAGATAATAACAGAATCTCTACGTTTGAGAATTTTTCTTTAAATATGACGAGTGCACATTGGCTGAATGTTTACTGGAAATCTCATCACAACTGATCCAAATGAGCTGTCTGAAAATGAACTGAACCACAGTTTCTGTAGGTGGAGCCATGAGGTCACGGGACTCCGGCTGCAGCACTACAATTCAGCAGCTCCGACTGAAGTTCAGCGATTTGACTGTACATAGAGACTAGAAATGTATTAAACATAAAGTAAAACAAAAAGTAAAAAAATAAACAATTCATTTGTAGTACAACCAGCAGAGGATGGTAACTGTTTCATAAAATGCCTTTTTAACAGTATTTAAGGCCCATGATGGCGACAGTGCGGGCTTCCGTATACATTCAGAGGGTAACGTCACGGTCGCCGTGGAAACGCGTGTAAACATCTGTAAACTGCGTGCGTGGCCGGCTGTCCGCGCCTCATTAGGAGCCCGACGGGCCCCTGCGCCAGAGTGAAGAGCCGCGCGCGTGCGCAGTCGCGGCCCGGGTCGCCCAGGGTTCGTTTCCACGGATGTTCAGGAAAAAAGAGCGTGAAATTTCCCGCGAGAAGAGCAGGAAACGTGAAACGTCACTTTCAAAGTAAAAGTAAGACGGCCTCATAGTGGTTTTTGTTTTTTGTTTGTAATATTTTTTACATACAGCAAGAAGGATCCTTTTTTGCACTAACTAGTCCTCTTTAAACACCACGTTATGTTAATCAAATAACACCTATTGGACCAAATCTCCGATGTGTATAGAGAAAAAAATGCCAAAAAATATTCAACTTTATTCAGAATGATTACAAACCCCCTTATATGTTTGATTTATTATCTGTTTTAAAGTCACTATTAATTCATTTATTTTCTTGGCTCTATTCAAATATATAGTGGTCTACGTTGTGTATTCTGAATGTATATATTTGATATTATTGACATTGCCATATCATTGCAACATTCATACTTCAATTAAAAAAAAAAAATATTTACAACACTCACTTATCAGCTGTTTTTCCTCATTAAAGCTCACTTCTGTTTTTATTTTGCACGCTAAGAAACAACAAGCTGCTGTACGTAATTGCCAAATTCATCAAATTTGTTTTTCAGCTGTATGGTAAAACTTTTAAGGTCTAGGTCAAGGCTTATATTTTGATTCTTTCGTCAACCCCCACTCTCAAATCTCATTATTGCCATCATCCTAAAAAATAATAATAAAATAAAATAAAAATCCGGTACTGTATTTATTTTGAGGTACTTGAACTTCCTTTGAGTATTTCCTCTTCAACTTTTAGTACATATAATGCACACATGTAAATATATATAAACGCATTTTACTTTTAATGCTTCAGTGCATTTATTGACAGAACATTCATTTTTGATGTCAGATTTAAACTTTAACACTCTTACTCATTTGTGTTGGTGACTCCCTAAATTGATAAATACAATGGTTATGGGTGAATATTGAGGAGTTTCATGCTGTACAGACAGATTTGGGGGCCTCTGATGGGTCGAATTTCCCACGTAGTTTGATTTGATTTGATTGATTTTATGATGGTTCATTTGATAACTGTTTTCCAGGCGATTGCAGTAATACCCTATCGCCACTAGAGTGCGCCAGAGACCGTATAATTAAGAGCCAGTTTTGCGCCATCAGGTATCAGATCCAGCAGCACTAAGCAGAACAGAAGCCGACTGAAACGAGCCAGAAGAGATGGATTATCGATTGTCATTGTTTTATTAGCATCTACAGGCCTTTAAAGAAGCGTTTGATCACAAATAATGAAAAGTGAGACTTGATTTCTGGCTAAAGGATGTATGAAGTCTGGTTTGTATCTGATGCTTTGGTCACAGAGAAGGGAACAGTAAACTGTCGGATTCAGTGGAGTCACAGCTTTCATATGACGCCTTGTTTGTGTATGTGGCATGAAAGCAGCATATTGCTACAGCTGAAAATGTGTCAGATTGTTTTTTTTTTTGCTTTTGCTCATGAATTTTTCAATTGTTAGTCAAGTATGCGTTTTGGGTACTTTTTATATTGCAGCAAAAAAACAGTATTTCAGTATTTTACCAGGAAAAACTGCTTTTCCCAGCAAAAATGCACATGCATGCTGAAATAAAAGTGCTTGCTGTTTGGCAGAAATGTGAAACGAAGAGCCGAAAAACTTCAAGAGCTGCAAGTAAAGTTTGATGTTCTTCTTTGATGTTTGAAACATCTTTTATGTCACTTAAAAGACCTTAAAAACATCAAAGAAATTCACAGTTTTAGTGTTGCGAACAGTTTCTACAATAACAAATGTCAGAAAAAGCTGAAATATGAAGGTAGAGAAGGTAGAAATGAGGACAAATACATTTCCCCAACTCCCGTTACAAGCAGCGTCCCCACTAATTACCCCCATCCTGTAAATAATAACAGAGACAGTAGTGTGGACGCCATCATATTAAACACAAACATTGCACTGTGAGGGAAATTTGCAGGTCTGCTGACATTTAGGACTGTTTGGCCTTAACGCGGGTCAACTTTCTCATTCTCATCTTTAGTGCCTGAAATAAACATGTTCCTCTCAAATCAACCTTTTCTCTCATTATAAGCAACCTTGGAATATATTCTATTTTTCTTTCTCTGTACATAATTGAAATCAACTATGCCTGTAAATCTGAATGTAATAAAATCAGAGGAAACGCTGTGACGACAACGTGTTTTATACCCGAGGTGGCATTTTATTGCGACGGTCCCGACAGGAAGTCGTGCTCGCCCTCGCGCCGCCCGTCGCTGTCGGGGCGCTGGAGACGGAGAAGGTGGAGTGACGGCTGCTCGCAGACGTAGCTGGGCTCTGGGCTTTGATTCTTTTCGGCCTGGCGGCTCACTTCAACGGTCGTGCATCTCCCCACGAGCGAGCCACGGTCTGGGACGTTAAGCCGGAGGCAGGAACCGGGACGGAGCCGGGACCGAGCGGACGGAAATGACAGAGTGAAACCGGTCGCCGACAGACGACAAGCGAAAGAGAGGAGGAGGAGAGAGAGAGAAAGAGAGAGAGAGGGAGAGGAAAGGGAACGACATCATAAAACGGGTCGACGAGGAGGAGACGCAGCGTTACCCCCGGTCAGACGAGCCGTCAGCGCGGGTACAGGGGGAGGAAACCACGGGAGAGCGGCTGCTACAGACCACAGGAGAGGAGCGAGCTTATTGATAAGGTGAGTTCCTTATCAGGACCTCCGGCAGGCTGAGCAGATGGATCCCCCCCCCTGCACATGTCCGCCCCCCGGTGGAGCGGCAGCTAGCTTAATCGCCGAGGGTCCGCTTCATCCCGACCCCGTTAGCCTCAATGGAATATCCGTAAAAAA
>KV751366.1:4929980-4947875 GCA_001698575.1 Mola mola | reverse complement strand
GTATCGTGTCGCGAGCGGGCATACCCTCCGCAGACCCACCCGAACGCGCCTAAAAGCTGTAATTGTATTGTTTGTTTTCACGCGCCGGCTCGTCGCGGACTCGCACAAGCTAAGCGTTTACGGGCGTCACTTGACGCCGCGGACCGTTAACGGACACGAGCTGACGCCGCCGCGGCGCGCTGGTTCACGTCGGAGCCATCACGAGTATTAGCTTAGTCATTACTGTGCACGAGCGGGCCAACAAACAACGTCGGGTCCCGCACAAGAGGGGCGTGTTGCGGGAATTTCGAGATGATAACACGGACATTTGATGGGGGAGCACCGAGTGAACGTTCGCGGTTGTCCCTCCCCGAACTGAAGTGTGTTCGCGGTCCGGGTCCGGGCCTCGGCCTGAGCGCAGCACCACGTAAACGGCGGCGCGACGTGGTACTAGGCCGCAATTAGCTTAGCCCATTCTCTCTCAGAGCCGCTCGGGAACGGTACCATACGCTGGCCCCGTCCCGCGGCCGGTTCCGCCCCGGTATCCCACCCCGGTATCCCACCCCGGAGCCCCACCTCACGACGTGAGAGGCGGCGTTTCTCACGAACTTCCAAATTCCTTTCGGGTTTTTCGCGCGTTAGTCGCGAAAGCCATTGAAGTTAAGTTGGGTTGTACTCGTGGCAACCCCGGAACCTCGCGGCTAACGGAGCTATTGGAAAAGTTCGCCAATGACGCATAGTTTCCCGGGATATATGACGAGTTAAACTATGGAAGAGCGACTCTCCATATGTGATCGGTCCTCCTAACTGGGCCTGGTTCGGCCGACAGGTGCCATGTTTCTGTTGCTTTATTTAGCTGCACTACTCTGGAAGTGAATGAAAGTGTCACAGTTGGTACCACCTGCCAACACCTCCACAGTGACAGATCTCCACCAAGCTCTGACTGCTTGTCTGTTTCTAAGGCACCAACTTAAATTCTTCTGGCTGTAGGATGTGTAAATGGCTCGGACCTCCAAGTTAGTACCTACAGTCAGTGGACAGTGTGAGATGATGGTGTTATAATTCCATGAAATGTGTTTAAAGTTTTCATGTGGTTGTGGAAGGTGTTGGCGACGTTTCAGGCATATTTATCCTTGATTGTGTTTAAAGAGAACAGATTTTCTTAAAATAACTTTTTCAAAGTCAAGTATTGTTTTAGTCTAATACGAAAATGTACATATCCTGGCTTTGCTTATCTATTCCGAGCTGATATTTAGTAGAACTGGAAAAAATCTACTTGTTCCTATCACAATATTTTACGGGACCATTTCAAAAATGCGTTTTTTCTCTCAGGATCACAATATTCCTATAGACAACGATGACACGACTTCATATGTGAATGGGGTGGAAATTGCCACAGGCCCCTCTCTGCGACATTATCTCGATACTTAGGTCATGCTTTTGCGATATATTACAGTTTTTCACCTGTTCCAACTCCAAAACATGGCACCAAAATGATATTGTGTCAACATCTCCTTTACCTAATGAAAATAAAGTTTTCAGTCTGTTCATCTCACTTCATGAACCTTTATTGCATCCAAAATGTCCAAATTCAAGCAGACAGACAAACACTGCCATAAATGTTCCAAGCTGACAAACTAAACTGTAACTAGAGTTCACAGAGCTATTTGGAATTTATGTCATATAATATCTGTCTGGAGCATTTAAATTGATAAAATGTTGCAAAATTTCACTGTATTGATATATTCTCTGACCCCATATATCCACCATCACAAGGTTTATAAAATGGTTACGTTATTCCGTCCAGGAAGTTTTTCTCAGACATATGGTGAGATGATGTCAGGAGGAGTCAGTCTTATTTATATTTCTTATTTTCGTGTGGTACTATCTTAATGAGCCAGGACAGCTGAATTGAGCAGTTTCCTTGGAGGAAAAAAAACCCCAAAACAAAACATTCTTGCGTGCATGTAGCACTTTTCTGTGCTCTGCCCTGTTCCTGGAAATATGACTCGTGATACATTGTCTCAAGACTTGTATGATTTAGTTTTCTTTTTTCTATAAGAAAAGAATAAATGCCAATAGTCAACACTATTTAGCTGCAATATAAATGGAATCAGGACCCAAAGTGTTGGGTTACAATCAAATCGGTACAAAAGCATATTTTCTTAGCTGTAGTATTTAGTGTTAATAAAGGAACAAGTACTGACTTTACTCAAACTTGTAATATCAAAATATTAAATCACAACATTCTCTAACTGTAACTGTATCACTACCTGCTATCATTGTCCTGTGTCACATGTAAATGTGTGCTTCCTGCTTGTTGACGTCCCCAGCAGGCATGGCAGACGCAGATCTGGATTTCCAGACTGGTGATGCCGGGGCATCCGCCACCTACCCCATGCAGTGCTCGGCCCTGCGCAAGAATGGCTTTGTTGTGCTGAAAGGGCGACCCTGCAAGATTGTCGAGATGTCCACCTCCAAGACGGGCAAGCACGGCCACGCCAAGGTGGGTAAATCGAGGGAGAATATCAGAAAATGACCAGTGTTATCGCTCCATTTATCTCCGGAATAAACATAAGATCGCATACATATTACTGCGCTCTAATGAACACTTTCACTCCGTGCCATATATACTGTATATATAAAATCAATAAATTATGAGTGCTATAATTGGAAATTATAATTTACAGTTTCAGAGGAAAACCGCATCCTCAGAGAGTTAAACTTTTATCTTCTCTGCTCACTGTTATACCTGTTGATTATCAAGAGGTAAAGAACTTCTCAAAATAAAAATATGTGGAATTATTGGTCATCTTAGAAGCGTTGGCCACGAGAATTGGGTATTTATCGATCATCAGTATCAATTGGAAGAAATATAAGTGTATCATCTGCAAAATTTTAGCTTTTGGACTTACAACAAAATGTTTAAAGTATGAAAGATGTTTTTGTTGTGATTGAGGATTGCTGTTTAAGTCGTAGGGATGGGTCATGATTTTCGAATATTCAAATATTCTTTGCCCTATCATTGGTTTGTCTGAAAGTGCTGTATATATTTCCTCATTGTTTTCACCGGTTCCTGTAAATAACACGATAACTGGCGATATCTCGTTAGTTCCGGTAAGACATGCGCAGCACTGTCTATTCCTCTTGGGGTCAGGCTGCCAGGCAAAGCTAGCATATCCAACATTGATATAACTATTCTCTGCCATCTGAGAGCAAAACCCTCAACAGAAAGTGGGCTGCTGCCCACAAATCAACCACCCGCAACTACCTGCATCACTAGAAAAAGTAAGTTTGATGACCCATGTGTATTTGTCGAGGGGAGTGTTTTTGGAGTTTGATTGCATTTGTCCAGATGTTTACGGTCCCAACCAGAAAGACGATTGCTACGTTGGAAAAACTATCTCTGACCACAGATTTCGTGGGCAGCATTTACAACTGAGTCATCAAATTTGTGTTGTGAATTTGGTCATTGTTACCAGCGTCTTTATGGTTTAGTTGTGTGTGGTTGGTTGTAGATCATTGTTGTCAATGTTGCACACATGGACTTTAGTTATGATTAGATAACTTAAATATAAAAAAAACAACATCAACAAGAAGACATGGAAAGCCTCAATAGTATTACTGAGTCATACAGCAGCAGGAAGACTGGCTCAGAATCCACCGTGTGCTCAGTTACTCTCTAGTCTCAGCTTCCTCTGTCCTGATATAGGCTGCTGAAAATGGTTCCACACTCATTCCACTGGTGTTCCTGGTGCTCGTAAACATTAACACTCCACCGGTGCTTTGAGCTCCTGGTTTGGCTGGGGCGCAATCAGCCAGCTGCACTGCTAATTGAACTAATTAGCAGTGCTAATTGTCAGTGGTTACACGAGAAGCTATCTGTCCATCATGACTTACTCCACAAATCACAGTGCTGAGGACATGAGAGGGAAAGTCTGAAATGTGTTCTCCAACAATTTTAATGCTCTACTCACAGGAGGAGCTCTCAAAGTGCTCATGCTGACTTTTTGCAAACATGCAAAAGCAGGAGACATGAAGTTATTAGTGTTGATGATGTTGGTCATCTATTAGGCCATTAGTATTGTTTTAAATAAACTATTCCGTCACTCTTTTTGTATTTTTCCGTTGTCACTGAACACGCTTTGAGTTTTTTCCAGCCTATGGGATTTTTGTGGTGGAACACGCCCAAATATAGTGACTCAGCTGGATGTGTTTGGTCCTGCACGTCACCGGCTCAGAGCAACTTTGCTACCGTTCCAATGTTAAAACATCGCTGTCGCTTTTGTCGCAAGCAGATCTTCAGGATCTTTGTTTTCTTGGGCAAAAAGATCTTTCTTCTTCAGTTGCAGTTTTGGCTTCTGACAAACACAAAAATAACTTTGGGACTTATCAAGAGAAATATTTCAGCCCCTCCCTGAAAGGTCACTATAAGTCTGTACTGTAAGTCTGTACTGTCAGCGAGCAACTGGTGCTTGTGTTGAGCACGGGTCAAAAGGGTGGAAGGAGAGAGACAGTGTTTGGCCAGAACGAAAGTCTTAATCAAGTAACAATGCTAAATAATCGTGATTTCAGTATTGACCAAAATAATCATTATGATTTTTGCCATAATTGAGCAGCCCTTTTTATCACTGAAATTACTTGAAATAACACTAAATATTCAGTAATTGTTGTGTTTCATATTTTATTTCATTTTCTTCCCATTCATTTACACTTATTTGATATCTGTTATCATTAGCAGGTCACTGACAATATAAACTTTTTACTTTTTACAATTATAGTTGCAGTGAAAATGCTCAAAAAGTAAGTTTCTGATACACAACTTTGTCCTCTTCAAACTGTTACTGCCTTCCACCATTTTTTTCTTTGAGTAAGCAAATATTTACTTTTATTTTGCTGAGCACAATTTAAGCTTTTCAAGGCTTGTTAAACAGCCAAAGTTTTTTTGGCAACTTAAATTTGACACGTTAGTTATAACTGTTAGAAATTTCACTGTGATTTACTGAGAAACTGGTACCTTGAATACATATTCCACTGCTGTAATGTCTTTAAAAACTGCATTTACTAATTAGTTTGGCATACGTAGCTTGTATTAACATATGTAGCAGAGTCACGTGAGGTGACGTTTCTCCATCAAGGTTAGTTACAACTCAGGATAAATGCAATGGATTTATATGTACTTACTCACTATAGGGTTATATTTACACTATACAGCTACACTTATACATATATTTGCCACAATTTCTTGTTTTTTAGCATTTTATTAACTACTTAGCTTCTAAAACCTTTTGTCAAAGTGCACCAGATTGAGGCTTTTGAAGTTGCTTACGGAACCCCTGGCATCCACCATAGTTACTGAAATCCTGTGGGAAACTGCACAAATGCCAACTTGAAAGTTGTGTTTGCTTGTTTCACACAGATACAGTAAATCATCCCATCGAATCAAAAAACAATTAACCCGTATATGTCTACGTCAGACATTTTGACAGTATTATCTTATGATTAATTCAACTTCTACTCTTGTGTGGGAGCAGCAGGACCGGCCTGGGAGTCTTTTGGGTTAATATAAAATCCAACACCACAAATGAACTGTGGTGGTTTGATTTGAAGCGAGCTTTTCTGTCCCGCTCATGGTTGTTCTTCCTGTCTGTGCTCATGCAGGTGCACTTGGTTGGTATCGACATCTTCACTGGTAAAAAGTATGAAGATATTTGTCCTTCCACCCACAACATGGACGTCCCCAACATCAAGAGAATGGATTACCAGGTGAGATGGCTTAGCTTTGGTTTCATACATACAAACTACCAGGCAGATAAAACAAGTGTGTTACCTTTTTTTAAAGTGTCAGCTCTGCCTCCTCTTAATGCCTCATTAAAATGAAGCTGATGAGTAGTTTCAGCGGGAATAATCTCAATCTCAGTTAACACCATGATATTCACAATTATGAGTACAACATCTTTGTAAATGGCTCTCTTTCCTGCTGTTGGGCGACATTTAGCAGTCTGATGATTAGTTGGTTAAGGAAAAAAAACTTCCGAGTCTGTGTGAGAAGAGAGCAACAAAAGATCTGTATTTCATCCAGGTGACCCTTGAACTGGGGACACACGACAAGATTTTTTACACCATTTTCTGCACTAGTTAGAGACAGTTGGCACAAAAATCTGTGTGAAGGGAACCAACCCGACCTCAGTCGCAGTCAATCAAACATGTTTTAATTTTTTGAGCCAAATCCAACTGGTATGTTTGTTTACCCTTTGATCGCCAGTCTTTCAGTCGTCATACAAAAATCTGGTGAAACCAGTCTGTAATGGTGTACTCCAAGACTTTTCATAATATGTTAAGACTATTAAAGTAGTGTAGTGTGTCCCCAGCTTTAGACAACTGCTACCTTTACAGCTGGGTGGCACCTGCAAAGCTGCCATTATCAATATTTTAAATGAATCACAATGTAATCAAGAATGATTTACATTGTTTAATGGATTCTACTCAAGGCTGGGCAACATATACGATATCTATTGTTATCACCATCCTGGAAGATATACAGCCTATATTGTCTTGAGATGGCTTACATGTTGTCTTTCCCTGGTTTGAAAGGCTGCATTTGAGTATAATTATGCAATTCTATGAGTGTTCTAATATTTTCCTTCAGCCATATCAGTCATTAAATCCACATTACTGATGATCATTTATCCAAACCTCATTACGATAATGTTTTGTCAAAGTATCAATAGTCTTACCTACAATATTGTGGTATTGACATCAATGTATGTGGTTAAAAATATTGTCATTGATTTTGTGTCCTGATTGATGGACAGAAAGATCATATAAGAGCTAAACAAAACTGTGGTTATTTTAAGGCCATCTGTACTGATATTAAACCTGTACAATTTGGGCTCTTCCCAGGTACTTTACCTCATGCTCGACATATTGACTAATATTTTATTGTTAGTACGTGAACGACATCGTTATCGCGATATGAGAATATATATCGTCTTGAAAAATTGATATCGTATCACGATATAAATGTTCCCAGGTTTTAAAGGTTGCATTACAGAAAAATAATGCATTTCTCTCATTGTTATGGAGCTGTTTGGTTTGGTCTCCCAGCTTTCCTCAGCGTTTAATTAAACGTAAGCAAAATTTGCCCAGCACTGATGCAAAGTTGGCTAGTTGTCGAAGCACATTTAGCAGATAAAGAGTTTAGCTACTTCTGATCTCCTTTAAATTATTCTCAATTTCATCACGTAATCATAGCAAGTGAAGAAGGCCTGCTTCCTGTGTAACACAGCGTCAGTGGATCAACTGAAGTCCTGATACATTACTTATCACACCGGTTGGATTAAAAAGGTTTGTCAAATGGCAAAGCGGCATGTGCAGTGAAAGCAGGCAGTCTCATGTGTTAGGCATGCAGTCACTCACAGGGAAGGAGGCAAAGATGACACAGGCGTGTTACAGTGAACTTTGTCAACTCACGATCGTGTCCTCTCACAGCTGATCGGCATCCAAGATGGCTACCTGTCCCTGCTGCAGGATAGTGGTGATGTGAGAGAGGACCTGAAGATTCCTGAGGGAGATCTGGGCAAAGAGATAGAGAACAAGCACGATGCCGGAGAGGAGATCCTGGTAAGTGCCGTCACCTCACCCAACAACTGCCTTTACACTGGTAACAGTCCTTTAGTGCTGTGCTACAACTCTAACATGAAGTGGCTTCCACCCTCACCTGGAACGTTGTTTTTTTGCACACTTATTATTTCCTAATGATTGGTCTAGGATGCAGAAGTTCTTTTCAGTTCATCAGGGCAACTCCAAATCCATCTTTCACATGTTGTGCTGGTCTTGTAGCTGGATATATTCCCTTGTCAGGTCCAGGGTTCAACATCAACTTCATACCAGAGTTGCGTGGAGGAGATTAATATGAAACACATTCAAACACCAAGAATCTTTGCTGACACTACAGACTAGGAACATTTAGTAATCTGTTGTTCACATTTGAAATTTTTACTACAACTAATAACCTTCAAGGCAGTGCACTGGTTATCACTGTTGCCTGACAGCTCTGTTCGTTGTTTTCTAAGGTCTCCCTGTGTCTGCTTAGGTTCCCTCCAGGTTCTCCAGGTTTTTCCCACAGTCCAAAGACATGCAAGTTAGGTTAAATTGTTACTCTGAACTGCCTATAAGTTGTTTGTCTCTATTACGAACTGGCCACCTGTCCAGCATGTATCCCGTCTTTGCTCATTGACAGCTGGGATTGGGTCCAGCCCCCCTTGCTACCCTGTACTGGACAAGTAGTAATAGATGATGGATGCATTTCACATATTGTGAAACCAAAAACGAGGGCTTGAGATGTTAGGTAGTTTTGTTGGCTCGTCTGTCCAAAACCTAGAATATCAAATTAATTACCACTGCAAAGGAAGTTATGTTTCACCAGGGTTGTTTGCTTTTTCTTTTTTTTTTTTTTGATAGGGTAACTACAACAGTGAGGGATTGATTTGGATCATTTTTCAAGAGTTCAAAATCAAATGATAAGATTTATGCACAGGATGCCCAGCCTTGGTGGAGGTCTGTGCTCTCTGAGTGCTGTCTAGATCAAAATAAGAAGAACACAGAGGTCGTAAAAATAAATATATCCGTGAAAACTGGGAAGCTCATTGCCTCTACTGGCATGATGGCACAAAAGGTGTAGGAGGCTGAAATGAGATATTCAAGATATCTGGAACTGATGAGGTTGTCCTTTTTTAATCAGGATTGGCCACTAGGTGGCGTTTTTCTATGATTAAAACATATATACAGTATATATATTTTAAGCTCTATCTACAATAGTCTGAGTCCACACTACATCAAACAAACTTGAAATTGATCGAGAGATCGGATACTTTCATGGTGATCTTTGACATGTCTCCTGCCTTGCTGACATCATGTGAGCAGGAGATCACAAAGACTTGACGTGTGTCCGTTAGTTAGTCCCGTCATCCAGGTTGCCTAGTTTTTCTGCAGCATTAATGGACTTTAGTTAGACCTACACCAACAGTGGGTTCTCTCAGCTGTTTATGCTCCATAGCTGAACATGTGCTTTAGAGTTTGCAGAAGCATTCTTCAGTTGAAGTCTCGAAATGTCTTACGATGTGAAATAAATGAAAAATACAGGGCCAGTTAAATGTCAGATTATCCTGCTTTGCCAGAAATGTGACCCTTTAAAAATAGAAACTGAAGAATATCAAACCAGTGTTTGGAACCGAAGCAAAACAGAAGTAATCTAATCCAAACT
This sequence comes from Mola mola, assembly GCA_001698575.1. NCBI lineage: Eukaryota > Metazoa > Chordata > Actinopteri > Tetraodontiformes > Molidae > Mola > Mola mola. Next base: position 4,938,631 of record KV751366.1, on the reverse strand, counting down.
CCTCTGTGCTCTTCCAGGTCACTGTTCTATATGCAATGGAGGAGGAAGCTGCGATTGGCATTAAGGCGTTGGGTAAATAAGCCACTGCAGGTAAATAGAGCCAGAGCAGCAGCATGCGCCCGAGTGATGTCACGCTCGTGCCACCTAGTGGACAAAGGGGAAGGCAACTCCGCTCAGCAAATCCGAGGACGCTCGACATTTAGATTCCAATTTCCGTACTGAAGACCAAAACGACTCTTAATGTGTTAATTCATCGTGTATATCCAGGAAATCACTACAATGCTAAATTGTGTATTTGTCTCAAATGAAGATCAGCGGTGCCCTAAAATTTTAAAATTTGTTATTTTGCACTCACTTTGTAGATTTGCCTACTCCTTCTGTACCTGTTAACACTATTCTGAGCATGTGTATCATTTTCATGTAGCACCACCGGAAAGGAATGAAAGCTTATGATTTATTGTATTTTTGAGCAACAACATTTTGCTTTGTAAGTGATGAACTTTATCAAACATCCTGTAGCTTGTTGTGACTGTTCTTTCCTGAGCTCATTGTTATCCTCTGCAGAGGCTTGTTGAAACATTAAAATATATTTCTGCTCTTTTTTCTTTAGCATCGTCCTTCTGACTCTTTCCTTCTTTCTTCCCCTCCCTCCCCTCCCCGGCTTCAATTCTGTTTCAGGGGCAAACGAGATGCACTGGACCTGGGGAAGAGGAGGGGAATATTGCCTGGTCAATGCTTTTCTCCCCCTTTTTTCTTATTTTTGTCTGTTTTTCATACTCTCTCCCTGTTTTCTGATCCTCTTTTGGGTTCAATAAGGAAAAGAACTTTAATGATTGGAAATGTTTAAATGTTCTGTATGTACATTGACATGTAATTAAGGTTTGAGTAGGTCTACAAATATTCAGTAGCTTCCTACTAGCAGAAAAACAAAGGTGGTGATGTCACAAGTGTTTTATTCTTTTATATGTTCCCGTTTTATGAAGGGCTTCAACTTAAGATCTGCATTATTAATCTGTTGACGTTTAGCGCCTGAAACTTGTCCATTAAACTAAGGTTACCAACATGGCACACTGAGGTTCAGCTTCTTTCTGTTTCGATTTAAAACTGTCAAAAGAACGCCAGTCCTTCCGCTTGGTTTCCTTTATTAAAGCGCCGTGGCAGAGGCCCTCAGAGCGATGTTTGGCTCGAGACGTGGCAGTTTGGTATCCTTTGTGTTTATACAGCAAGTCCAAACTGCAGAATGTCTCCATGGCCAAAAAAAAAAATTCAAAATCAGAAATAAAGATGACAGTTGGATGCGCAGTTTGCCTGTCATTTTATTCAGCAACAAAAGTTTTATTTATGGGGCGGAAGAGGACGACACAAAACAAACACTTTGACCTTAAATGGTCCCATGTGAAGCAGGAGTCAGTCAGTCTTTCAGCTTTAGTAGTGCAGTGGAAACTAAAAATTCATTTAAGTTACACAGAAACCTTCTTCCACTGATGACAAAACTCATGCTTTGAACAAGCTATTTACATTGTAGTGTGTGTGTGCACTTCCACAATGGCTTTAATTATGTTACAAATTAACAGTAGCAATCGCTGACAGTTAAAACAAGATAGAGGAAATTAAACAACATATGGCAATATTCGTCTTGACTGCGATCCATTCCTCACCCGAGAAGCTTCCTCGAACTTGTGAGTGAAGCGGCGAGGGCGACGGCAGCTGAGTTACTTGCCGTGGTGGTAAAACCTCTGGCCGCTCTGGCTGTGGGGGAGGAAGCCGTGGCGGGGAGCACCCTGGGGAGAGCTCTGGAACGGCGACTGGAAACAGAAACATGGAAAAGGCCAAATTATTCGAGACGATTTGGGAAGCATCTTTACAGTGTCGTTTGGTGCAGCCTGTTGTGGAGAGCCACCTTTGCGGTGGGGATCTGGACCGCCATGGACGGTGTGGGCAGCAGTCCGGGAGCAGAAGGATGCATGGCAGGAGGATGCATGGGCCTCAAAGCGCCCTGTGAGAACATCCACAAAACAAAAGACGAGAAGCCACTTCAGAATTCATCATCTCACGTGTTTTAAACTCTTTAGTGTCCTGGAAAGTTAGAAATGTCAGTAAGCTGTAACAGCATCTAGGTGTAATATATTCTTACTGTGTCTGTAAAGCCTGACTGCTGGTTGGCATGTTCCAGCTGCTTCTGGAGGGGGATTCCTGCTCCAGGAATGTATCCTGTGTGAGAACCAGACTATCATTTATTATCAAGTGGACACAGGACTTAAAAAATACAGTCATGACGTCATGAGAAGCCTCCAGCAGTGACAAGGACAACAGGGGAACTGACCGGGCTGGGAGGTGAAGTGGCTGTGGACGGGGTAGCCAGGCTGCTGGTGGGGGAGGTACTGCATGGCCTGAAATGCTGACGCACCTGGTGGAGAACACAAGCACATTTAGTCCTAACACCACCCATGAACCACACCTGGACAGTTCTGTTAATCATTCTTCTGAGGATGAGCCCACGATTCGTTGCACAAACTCTGGTGGTCAAATATTATGGTTATACGGTTCTTTGTTCTAGACCAGCGAAGAGCTGAAACTGCTCTTGAGCCAGTTTTTTGGCTGGAGAAACGCACCGGTTCCTACGATGGAGTTAAGAATCTGGACACTCCCGGAACCAAGTCCTAAATTTATAATATTGTGAGAATAAAGTTTTAATATTATGAGAAAAGTCACAACATGAGAATAAATTTTAATTTTACAAAAAGTTGAAATACGATGAGAAAGAAAGTGTGTTTCTTTAGAGGACAGATATCAGAAGAACCATAATGAAGCTGGTGAGAACTTCGTCAAGTCCTGCTTCAGTACAGGTTTAACAAACCGGGAGATGCTTAATTTTTTGGCACATCAGTATCAGGACTCTGAAAAGAGTTTGCGAGAAACAGGAGAGAGATTGTGAGGGATGGAGGCTGTCCGACGACCTGCTCCATATAAGTTCCAATTTTTTTTCTTGTAAACTTCTGACTATGTTCTCATATAATTACAATATTTTCTCATGAATTGTGGACTTTGTTCTCAAGATCTTTAAAAAAAATTAAAACGTTGCATCAAAAAAAAAAAATCCTTCATAGTTTCCTTCATAGCTTGATCAAAGCACAAAATAAACAAAACAAAAAGCGGATACTTTTAAAAAACAATTTTTAAATGCAGCTAACATGCATGACATTTCCTCTCAAAAGCTCAGACTGGGCAACAAAATCTGGTATCACAATTATTTGGACCACATACCTGGATGTTAATACTGCAACAACCCTGCAGGGATGGCTACTGGCACTTTGTGATTTTGACAAATAATCATCAGTAATTTGGATTTAATGACTAAAGGTGGAGAAGGTAAATTATTGGAGTAGATAGAAGACTCTGACAAGTGTATAAAAGATAACTTATGCCACGCTACAGTGATATATATTCTCATAATAACGGTACACAGATTGTCCAGCTATAACTTAATTTAAACATAAGTGGGTCTAATCCCTCTACTATAAACGGACACATGTGCTTTACCTCTAATCTGAGAGCTGCTTGCAAAACTGACAGGTACAGATGGTCCAGGAGCGTAGGTGGAGGGATGCTGGGCCTGAGCCACCCCATAGGGCTCGTGGACCCCCTGGCCCCCGCTGAACTGCCCGTGCTCCGCTGAGCCCGAGCTGAACCCCGGCGTCTGATAGTGACGAGTCTGAAGGAGCGAAGAAGAGATGTGATACCGGCGTTCTAGCCTGCTGCTCAGCACCTTGCCAGCAAAGAGTAACACTCACTGGAATCACGGCAGCCGGGAACAGCTGTTTGCTTCGTTCTCCGAGCAGAGCACCGGGTCGACTGTGGCTGACTGGATTGCCTGAGAGATGCAGAGAGAATGATCAGTTCGCTAACACCAAGCATGTCAAAAGAGCCGTGAACGCATGCCAAATGAACCACCTCACCTTGAATGCTGAGGAGGTGCTGCCCAGCATGCATCGGTAGGCTGGACTGGTAGCTGGCTGACGTCAGTGTTGTGATGTCACTAATAGGACACGAGACACCAAAATGCAACCGATTGTGTCACACAAGCACAAACCAAATTACAAAAGGAAAGCAGCGGCACCCACACTACCTCTGCTCCTTCCTGCGCCTCTTCTCCTCTTCATGAAGTACTTTCTTAAGCTGTAAGAAGAGCTGGTGTTTCTCCTCTTGGAGTCCCTGCAGTTTCTCCCCCATTTTCATTACCTGAAGTGTAGATTGGGGTTACTGATCGTACTGTACGTTTGCACAACAAGCACTGATTGCAGTACAAATACTACACTTGCCTTTCTTTTAAAAAAAGCTTTTCAAACCTGTTCTTTGGTTTCCTCCAAGGACATCCTCTCCTCTATTTCTTTTGTCCTCTTCCTCTCTTCCTCCTCCTTCATCTTCTGCTCCATCATTTTGTCCACTTCTTCCTCTTCTAAAAACATGAATTCAGTGGTGAAAGACACTTAAAAATGAAGTAGCAACAACAACAACAACAGAATCAATCTCAATCAGTTTGGCATCTTTTTGGAGTGAAATTAATAATATACGTATAATCCAAGCCCTACAATTAAAAGCCATGTTTATGAAAACAGGATCCCTCGCCATGCAGAACATCACATTCAAATATGGAATTACACTGCGGTGAAAATTAGGGCACAATATGGTCCAATAAAACCACACAGTTAGTGGAAATGATAATTTCGTGCATCACAGCTTTCATTTTTACAATAAAAAATATATATCAAAGAAACATAGTGGTTTTACATTTGCTCAACCTTCTACCAAACATGTTCCTTTAAATAATTACACCTTTTTCCATCTGCATATTGTACTAAGCCATATTTTAATTAATCTCGCAATCCTGCAACTTCAGTATTCATTGCAGTTGGTTTTAAATATCGTTTACTGCTTGATTTTACCCTCCCACAATATTCCCCAGTGAATATTTTAGTTAATACCTACATCAATGTAACATATGAATGTAACGGTATTTCTATGTGGCCATTAAAATCCTCTATGTAATAATAAATAAAGGCCGGGATACATTTATTAGTGTGTCGGCAGAATAACACTTATCTTGACTTTTGTTCATAACATCCCACAGATAATATTTAGTTATAGAACTGTCTGCAGCCTTGCACAGACATACATAATAATCACTATATTAGTAGAGCAATAATATAACAATAAATAAATGCTCAATCATATTTTTTTGTGTGTTGGCAGAAAAAGATCTATACTTTATTTTAAAAAGTAATTGACTGAATGGGAATCCTTCTACACATCTCCAGTTGTAGATGATGCCTTCACGGTCGTGACAGTCGGCTAACAGACAGCGTACCTTGTCTCTTGCGCTCCCGCTCCCTCATGATGTGCTTGTGGAGGGCTCTGGCCATCGCGTTGGACAGCTTGGGTCTCTCCAACAGGGCGGGCATGGTGACAGGCAGTGGAGGGGCCAGCTGGTGTGGATGCAATCGTTAAATCACCCGTTAAAAGGTCACTAAAATCACACGGGAAACTGTGAATCGCTTTAGCAGTTTGTACAGCACTGCTGGTGTCCCCATTAGCGAGAAGGCCTAGTTGCTAGCTGGCTAATAGCTAGGATAGCACTGTTAGCTTTGGCTGCCGTTAGCTGGCAAAATACTTTGATATAATACATCACCGTTTGCAACAGTATAAGAAAAATGTACAATGAGCTCAAACATGCAAACCAGTGATGCATATTTTATTTTTAAGCACACAAGACGAGAGCGGCTAAGCCGGGTTAGCTAGCTGCTTAGCATTTATGCACTTCTGGCATCTTTTAAGTTGTCTTTATTTTACTGTAGTAAAGTGAATAAAGTATGATAGAATCTTACTTTTGTGCTTGTATGGGTCGTTTAATAAGAACTTAAACGTAGCACAGTTACAGTGTGAGGCAGCTCGACTGTTCCGGAACAGTTTTAGATGACATAAAATCAGAACTTCTACGTTTGTACGTACTAACAGACCGAGATAAGCTCTTCACTGCCCGGCTGACAAAGATGAGCTTCCGGTGACTATAACGACTTCCGCTTTTCCAATTTGAAATGCATTGTGGGAATTGCAGTTATGAAATATAATTGTAAACGCCGAGGTAAATCCCCTTGTGTGCAGGTTGTTTTAAGATGAGTTGCAACACACGAAAGTAGAATTTAGTTGAAAATGTTGTCTTATTCACATATGTTCCAACCCCAAAAGCATTAAACAAGCATTTAATATCACATCTAGACATATTAAAATAGAGGTTTCAGATTTGCTATTTTCTCACATTTAAAACTGCAAAAATGTGTAATTTAACTTCACGTGTCCGCATTTCCTTCTTCACTAAAAACAATATAAAATCTACAACCCCATTTCCATAAAGTAAATAAATTGGTAGTTCCCATATATCTGATTAAACTAGTTAGAGAATTTAGGATCTGAAATTCCTCATTTCAGATACCAATTACTCCAGAGAAGTAGATCACCATATATGTACGACACATCACCTTTTCTGACGGCTGTAATTGAATGGTAAAAGTGGACAGATTGCAATGGAGCTATAAATTAAAACAAATTCCCCGCAGCAAAGTTAAGTTTCAACATCAGGCATTTATGTTTTGACATGAGGAAAATGAATTGTTGAATATTAATCTTGCAACAAAAGCTGCCAGATATGACACCGCCCCCTCTTTATTTTTCAAAGCCTGAAAAATATTCTGGCTACCTTTGATAAAGTAAAATGCTTTCCTTTTAAACTTTATTTGCTGTTGTATAAATCATTCTTTAAGGTTGTCAGAAAAACAAAATGCTCTGAATGACACTCATTACTGTAGTAGCTCCGGTGGCCTTTCAGACACAAGGACAAAGGTTGAACTGTAGCACCAATCGGGGTGTTGAATCTTGTACAAATTGAACTTCATGTGTGATTCTTGGTTACAAAAAGAGACTTGATACAACTTCTGCTCTGACTGGAAACTTGCACTTCAAACCGCAGCCTTTAAGTCAAAACGAGCCTCTGGCGTCAACAATCAATTACTGGGACAAATATGGAACTCAATAAAGACAAGAAAACACGTTTTCATCAATTTTTTATCACGTATGGTCATGAGTAGAGAGAAAGAGCCAGTAATGCAGCTGTTTACAGAGTTCAACATTTTTTTTGTTATTTTTTTAAAAAAAAAAGGAAACAAACTTTAAAAAAAAAAAAAAGAAAATTGCACTGAGCTTTACAATACACCTTTAGAAATCAAGCCACCTAAAATTAACAATAGTAACAACAATAAACATAATAGATTTACCACTGAAAGCAGAGGATGAGTAAGTCTGAATTCTATTTTGTTCCTCACTATAAGGTCGGATGCAGGGCAGCGCGTTCAATTCCAGCCACACACTTCAGTACCTGCTGGTTTTTAGAATCACCACTTCAGTCTTCTTTAAGAACACAACTGCAGTTTTCCTTTAGTCTGCGTGATGGAAATCCTTCTGCCGTTTAACTGGTAGATGTTAATATTCCTACCCTAAACTCAAATTGCACTGCAAGTCAACAAAAGCCGACGACCAAGAGCTCTTCGTCATCTAAAAGAGTCCATTTTAACAAACGCGCATCGCCAGTCTCGCTTCAGCTCCGGGTAACTATAATTACAACCTAGTTCTAGCAATATTTTGAGTGTTTTCACTATAGTACGATTAAATATGACACTAGTAAAATAACTGGCCACAAAACAAGTCGTGAAAAAAGGATGCAAATACAATTCAGACTGCGGAATTTAAAAAAAGAGAAGAAGAAAGGACATAAATGGATGGGAGGGTGGTAATGTATGAGGGTGAAAGTGCATTTGACATATTTACTCTGGGAACTCTAGGCTGCTGAGCTGGGTTTAATATTTAAATGAATTAATGGTGGAGGTCTCAGAAGGGCAGGTAGTGGTTGGCGGGATCAGATTTCCCGCTGGCTGCTGCCATACACGCTCTCGTCACTGTAGGCGATGTAGAGGAAAAAGTCCTCTTCGTGATGCTCCTGACAAAGAAAGGGGGAAGTTATGGCGACACTGAAAATGCAGAAGCTCAGAACGTGCTGAGAAAAGGTCGGCGAGGTACCTGGTACAACAGTCCCATGGTGGCAGAGGTGGGCGGAATGACGTTGTTTACAAAGAAGAAGAGAGCGTCCTCAGCTCGCAAGTGGATTCTTTTCCGGATGAGGAAGTAAAACTGGCCCACTGATGAAAGAGAGCACACAATAAGTGCACATGATGTGTATGTTAATTACTTGTGTCTTTTCACACCATCCGATGTTTACCTGTCAGATCGGAGGGGACAAGGTATTTCTTCTTGTCAAGATCTCCTATTCTGGCTTTGGGGGCTTTCTCCACAATTACCTGAACACAATAAAGTAGAGTAAGGAAATCTCAAAGGCAAAAAATATCTTGACGATTACGGCTTAAACAGATACAGTTGAATATTTTAAAATATGAGTCTACAATATAATAAATATCTACGTTCTTAAAACAATTCATGAAAACAATCACAGTATTCTGATTTTTGGTCACGCTTTGGTACATTTTCCTATCAGGGTTTCTCAGAAAGGACTAAAGTCAGTTTCAGTCAAATACTGAAAGGCGTCTCAT
>KV751366.1:4893501-4929942 GCA_001698575.1 Mola mola | reverse complement strand
TATATATATATATACACACACACACACACACACACACACAATTCCTTAAATGTCTTTCGAGTGTTTTTAAAAATGAGAAAACGAAACCTGCCCACACCTATCATTACTACCTGCAACAGTTTTGACCTGTAAATCGCAACATTTAATGCCAAAAATGTGGTTTCAGCTTCTCAAGCTTTAGAGTCTTTCCATTGCATCTGATTCAAAACAAATGATCAGACATTTCAAATGTCATCCGAGCCGTTTGTGCCATTTCCTCAAATGTTACACCTGCGTGAGTGCTTAATTGAGAAACGAGAGGCTGATTACTCCACCGGAAAACAGACATAAGTTAGCTAGCGGTTCTACACTAAATGTACCGCAATTTACAGCGGAAAATGCGCAACTGAGAGTAAACCACCATCATAAAAAACAAAAAAACTCATATTACATCACACAAGCTCTGAGCGCGTTGCTTTACTGACAAAATATTTTGACTCCGACAGTCTTCTTACATAATTTCTGAGTGGCTAAAAAGCCAAAAATCTGTGGCCTGTGCGGGCTACAAGCCAGATCGACGTAAACAAGTGACCTGTTTGTTTACACAGCAGAACTATTTTTAAGGTGCGCGGCTATTAAGCGATTTAGCCTCGCCGCCGCGCGAGTGATCCTCCTGTGTGTCTTTCAAGTATATTACCGTCAAAACTATTAAGGCGGTACACTGTCAGGCAACAAATAATCTTTGTGTATCAGATGTGTTGTATTGATAAACACACAGACCCGGAAGGATTAAAAGAGGCTATGCTAGCTGGCCTGTGGAGAGCGGCCGCAATCATATTGGCTAACCTCTAACGTTAGCTTTGTTAGCTACCTGGTGTGCTTGTTTCCCAACATGGCAGGCGAAAACGAAGAGAAAACCGCAGCCAAACTATGTACAGTCCGCATTAGTTTGCCAGTTGGCATGTGTAATTACAGCTGCCCGAGTTGAGGGTCACAAACGTCATAGTTGACCGCGACACGCACCGCTCCACCGAGCTAACGGCTAACTACTTACTGGGACCCTGTCGGGATACTTCTTTCGTATTTTCTCGCCCTCGGACCGCCTTTTCTCGAAGGGGTGCTCCTCTTTGTACTGGAACTTCATCGTTAAAAGAGATGACAGACAACAAGTCGGTCACTCCAGGAGGGGCAGCTGTGATCCGGGGTTCGCTCAAGTGGCGGCTGAAATCGCTGACACACACACACACACACACGGCACAAACAAACGATGCTAACTAGCTTCTAGCTCGCCACGGCTGCTTTCCTAGTCCAACTGCGGCGGACGGATACAAAAACAATATGACGTAGCGTGGCGTCTAGTTTTTGTTTACGATACCTCACGCTGCGCTAACGCTAATTGTCAAGCGACGACGTTCATCTATCCAACTATAACGTCCTCGTTTTGATTTGTTAATATCGCGGCGGTTTAAAAAAATGTGTGGCGCGTTTCCTGCGGGACTATTTTATTTTGATCAGCCGCCGCGCGTGAGGACGTGTCCCGGGCAGTGAGGAGGCAGCCGTCCTTGTCATATGACCGAGGCCCAGCAGATAGCAGCCGCTACGATAACGACCTGTGACTGCGGCCAGCGGGACCCACACACGTCCTCGGCAAAATACCAAACATTATTATAGTCACTCATCCGCAAAAATGGTTTAGTTTTTTTTTTTTAGTACGAATTAAATTGGTTTAAAGGCTTGGAACGTCCACGATTGCGCAACAGTAGAATCAGAATCGACCAGTGAGATCAGCAGTGTGGCTCCTCACACGGAGGTGACAGAAGGATGGAAATGGGGAAAATGTCATAACGGACATTACACGGTTGCATTTTTCCTGACTTCTACCTTTTATACCTTTACAGCCTTTTCCGGGATTTGTTTAATTTCATATTCACCCCCCTGGTTTTGTTTTGTGTGGCGCTGCTGTGACCTGGGAGTCGCTTTGATGGATTAAGTCATTTTATGTATCATAAAAAGTCTCTTCCAGTCTGCCTCTCAATTTTTAGTCAGTTATTGCATTTTTTTTGACAGTATTAAAGTTTAGTTTCTTTAAGCTTTGAAGACATGAAATACATTCTTGTTACACCTTAAAAGGATTAATGGAAAGGGGAAAGTATTAAATAAATGGTTAATACTTGCTTCAGTTTACTCATTTTTGTAAAGCATCAGTTTAAAAGGTTTAAAACGTGACTAACAAAAGTAAAACAAACCCTCTCTGTCTTAATGACGACCGATAACTAAAGGTGATTTTCACTCGAGGCTCGGCTCCTCCGGACAACCTGGTAAACTTGTAAAGGACTGTTTTAAAATATAACTCTTACATTTGGGCCTATTGTGGATTTTATCACACAAATGCATCATAAATGGCAGCTGCCCATTTTTGACAGAGATGTGTCCTATTTGCCTGCCTAATACAAGTACGTACACACGCAGTGGCCACTTTATTTTACCTTGTTCAATGTATTGTAGCTGAGTCAATGCCACCTGCTATGACAAGCACCTGGATATCTTTGAAAGGTTTAAATATTAACTTTTTATATTTATTTATTGTTTTATTGCTTGTTATCACTCTTCAAATACCTGATTGTACGGCATTATTGTTCAAATTCCTGTGATTTGCCTGTGCTATAGATTTTTTTTAATTAATATTAAAAATTACAACGCATGCCTTCATTTTTAATTCATTCAATAAATGAGACAAATATCAAACCATCTTTAAGAGTATTTTTGGAGAAGTTTGACGCCTCAGTGGTGGAAATATTACTCATGTAGTTTCATGTCCCACCGCATGATGGCAGCATACTACTCGCAAACAGCATGAAACACCGACAGCAAAACGTGAAAGAAGTTGAGCTCCTCACCTCAGCAGTCAGCTGATGAGCTGCTAAATGTCAAGACTGCACAATAAATTCAGTTCAAAACGAGAAAAAAGAGAGAGCAGGACAGTAACTGGCTGATACTGACGAGTGTTTTATTAGTAACGCAGACCTGGAGACAGAGCCGGTAAGAATCTGCTGCGAGCCTTGACGACACCGACGTTGTTCAGAAGGCATTTAAAGACGGAGGGTCTGATAGATGAATCCATACAGGAAGCGGAGTAGGTGAGAACATGGGGGGGCGGGGATAGGCTGAAAATTTGAATCAAATACAAAACCATCTGCAACAAAACAGATGGTAGAAACAAAAAAATAATTAAGTGCAATTCCGAGTAATGAAATCAGGATGGCATCGAATGGCAGAGCGGGAGAGCAAAATGTCATGGTATGCAGAAGTCATATTACTTTCTTATAATGGAGAAACAATCAGTTTTATAAAAGGCGGCACAGCAGTCCACATATCCTTACAGGCCATTCTTTTTTCTCCTCAAATCTCTTCAGTCGTCTTCATCACCGAGTCCCGCGGGGAGGCTTTGGGCAAAGAGTGACGTTATGGCTGGGAAAAAAAAGACGTATCAGCTGTTTGTCTAGAAAAATGCCTGTGGATGGTATGATGCAAGCAAGTCCATCAGTTACACCATTTAAAGTGGATTCAGTCTTGTTCAAGGGGGGGGAGAAAAGCGCACCTCAGGAAATGAATGAATCATATGAGATGTATCTAAAAATGGGCGATCTTCTTGTTTCAGTCTCCGCTGCGCCAAGCTGAGACAGTAAATCGGTGGGTTGTCTGCTTAAGTGCAATGTCTTGTGATGACGGCAACGAAGAGGAAATAATAATGTAAAATTGTCTCTGTTGCTCTGCTGATCTTCCTCCAGTTGTGGAAAAAGTTTAAAAAGGGACTAATGAACTCAGCAAGCGTACTCCGACTCACATACATAAGCTCACCTTCATACGCACACAGTCAGTATCAGGAGCGATAAGGCAGAGAGGCTCCGTTTTGTTTTGGGGAAGAAAAAAAAAAAAAAGAATTACAAATAAAGCATCAAGGAAAAAACAGGTGGCTCCCCCTCCCTCCTCAGTAGTTTCTGGGTTCTGGTGATCCCATTACTGTTCATCCCATGTCAGGCGCTCGCCCCAACCCCCGCGTCTTCAGGAACGCGCCCCAGAGGCTCAGAGAGGGCTGGCAGGTCTCCTGTGTGGGAATGGAGGGCGGGATTAGAAGCCGGGTTGAGAGGAAGAGGCTTGTCAACCAGCCACGCCCCCTCTCGATTCAGCCAATCACCAGAGCCGGTGCTGGTGGAGGTTTCGACTGAGGACGGAGCGCACATCAGCAGTGAACCTAGAGAAGAGAGAGGCGAGAGGCACCATCTTAGCCATCAAAGTAACAGTGAAATAGGTGAAACAAGCATCTTAAAGTCAAATGCATTTAGATTAGTTTAAAGGCAAGATTATAACAGCTAGCAATGTGAATAATTAATCTAAGTACTGCAAATTTATTTATTATTTTAAATCCGATGATCTTAAAAATTAATTTCCTCCACAGAATCACAATAGTTCTATATATTTTTTATGGCAGTAATGACAGCGATGACGGAAAGTCATATCGATTTCTGGAAAAACAGCCAAGTTGAGCCGAGAGCAGCCGAGACACACAGAAATATGGGCTTTCAAAACATGATGGTACAATTTAATGATATATGACTATACTATCTCTAAGAGTGTATGACTTAACCTTTGTTTTTCTTTAAGAGTGAAAAAAATTGCAATAATCAACTTCTAACAAATCACAATAAGTCAGAATCATATTACAGATTGAATCGGAACAAAGAGGCTAATATCTATAGTAAGATATCCAAAGTCTCAGACAACATACTGTATATATTCTAATATAACAATAACAGATACTGTATATCATATACATTGCCCAGCCCTGACTATGATGCTTCAAACATGGCATAGATTAGTGAAACCACTTCAGTATCTGACCAAAGGGAAAATCCTGTCACAATGACCACATCAGTTCCTGAGTTATGGTGGTGAATGATGACCAGAAAGTTGTTACAGAAGACCAATATGATGTCACAGACAAGTTTCCCGTGTTGTAACTACCCTGAATTCTGCCTACATACTGGAGGATTCTGTCAGAAGGCAAAGCGTTTTTAAAAGCGGCTGCTCCCGCTGCGGTACAAGACAGCAATGACCGAGAGGCGCTGCAGAGAACGTAACGTTTAAGCAGGCGGCTGCAGTCGCAAGTGCAGAGCGTCCCCCACTGAAATGACTACAGGAAGCCTAAAAGGTGTTTGTTTCCAAAATGTGGCTAAATTACAGGCCAAGACGAGTACGGTGAGATTAAGGAATGGTAGCAAACATACATTCGACTAGTGACTTCAACAGTGGGACATTAATAATTTCAACAATTCCAATTATATTTAAATCCTAAAATTCATTCCAACAGCCCTAATCTGTACCAAAGTCCAACCTAATTCCATCAAAGTTCTCCTGTCGCATTACTTTAGGAGGCAAAAGAGACCTTGAACTTGAACCACCAAATATGCCACGAATATTAATAAATTCCAGTTGTTCTAAAGATGTCATGTTCACAAAGAATATCATCTCTTTCTGGGTGTTACCTTTGATAACACTTTCAGACAGCACAGACTTTAAGTGTTCGTTACTCCTTTTACCTTAGTGCATCCAGCATAGGCAGCAAGTTAAGAAGTGCTGTGTCACTAGGGTCGCTGAACCAGGACTTGATGGGTATTGCATTGTCTGGAGGGCAGAAAAACAGTCAATCAGTCAGTCGTTGTTTGTTTTTATGCCGCAGATTTAATGTACTGTTACTGCATCTACAATAGTGGCTTTGTAGTGAGAATAAGCCGCTCGGTTATTTGTCCCCTTCCGACCTCATCACAAGGCTGCTGTGTATAGGATGATTCTGTTTGCTAAAGACGGGTGTACACACAGAACAAGAGCGGCTGAACATGTACCTCAACCTACTGGAGCTGCACATTTAGCTCTCAGCTGTTGTTCCTTCTCTTTGAATACATTACACAGACAGAACACATCCGGTCCACATCAAACAGTGGATTCCCTGTGTTTTAAACACATTGTATTTTAAAACAAAAAGTTTCTCTCTCATTTCCTAAATGAATAGGAATAAATACATCAGTTTTTTTGACCCATTCCTCACAGAATTATTCAGACACAAAAGAGTAGGATATCATGGAAAAGTTGTCTTAGAAAAGTTAAAATTTCATATATTCGGGTTTGCCAATTATGGCTTATACGTTCATATTTTATATATATCGAAATACTTTCAGCTGTAGGCCATAATTATTAAAATTCCAATAGTAAATGTTTGAAACATTTTAGGTTATGTGTGTCTAGAGAATATTAAATGTTCACCTCTTAAATTCTATTTTTGGGAGTAAATATCCTGGCATGTTAATACCAGATCTGCAACTATTATTTTAAACCCTTGTCAAACTGCTGATTATTTTCATGATTAATTGATTGACCACTTACTCTATAAGCTGTCAAAAAATAATGAAAAATGCTCATCATATTTTTTCAGAGCTAAGAGTGACGTCTTCAAATTGCTTCTTTACTCCAACCAACAGTAAAGATGTCAAGACTCTTCATTTACTGCCAGAAATGACAAAGAAAAGCAGCAAATCCTGAGATTTAAGAATCTGGAACCAACAAGTGTTTAAGAATTTTGCTTAGACAAGACAAACAATTGTTACATAATCAAAATAATTGTCGATTATTTTTCTTTTAATTGACTAAAGAATGTGTCATCGTGCTATTTGGATGTCCCTAAAATATACAGAAAAAAGAGGAAAAACAGAAAAATATAAGAACTACTAACATTAATGCAGTTTTGCTCTACTTTAAAAATATTCTGGTCATATCCCCATTTTGTGTAGTAAAATACATGAACTCATTAACACGGTATTAAAGATATTAAAATGTATCTTGCCAGCATTTTCATCAGACTGATATGCTTGAGGACAGACAGAGAAAGACAGAGGGCAGGCGCTCCACGAGGCTTTGAATCTTACCTGGATGGCTTCGATAAGCACCAGGCGAGTTGTCCAGAATAACAATACTGGACAGGTCGTCGTGTACTACAGACAGGTCTTTAATATAACTACCTAGATCCAATGTACAGTGCTGGAACAGACACAAAACCAGAAAGAGAGTGAGGAGACTTGAAGAGTGGAAGACACACCGGCTGTTTGAATGTGTTTTTTTAGAGTAATACCTGTCTGTAGTATCTGCGTTTCAAGATGTTCCTGTTGTTGTCCAGCTTATCTGCCACCGCTGAGCCGTAGATCTCCATACTGGCTGTGAATACCACCAGCTCGTACCACTGGCTCACCTGTGTCAACACAGGCAGTACGGAGCTCGTTACAGCAAACAGTAAATCCAAAACAAATGTCAATGTTTGAGATTGTGGAACAAAGCTGACAGGCGGGATGTTTCACGTTCACTGTTTCGCTCCGTGTTAGATTCACACACACACAATCAGTGAGGCTGATCACAGACTGACAACTCACCACTTCTAAAAAGAAGTCAACATGTGGCCTTTTATGTACGAAGAATCTGACTGGGTGCTTGTCAATGACGACCTGCCAGACGAGAGAAAGAAAACACAAAAACACAAAACCCCCATTCATGTAGAGACACAGAGCATTTACGTTCAAACATGTACATGTGTGTAAGTTGCTCGTACTTTGAGGATGAAATCTGGTGGCGTGCCAGGTCTCACTGTGGGTCTTAGGACCCCGTCATGGTGAGAGTGGATCAGCGTCTCGTCCAGATCCAGAACCAGAATCTTCCTCTTTACTGCATCTGGAGATTACAGTGAAGTACTTTTACATGCACCCAAAGAACCAGATTCCTGGGAAGACTAAACAGGAAACTACACATTGACATTATTGTATGTGTATAGCTCCTTTAACAGAGCAAATTCCAACATGTTAGACCTTTGATGCACCTTGCCAGTCAATAAAAAACATTACAGAGTGTGAATCCCTATGTTTACATGCACACAGTATTTTGGTTTTTGCCATTATTCTAAAAAACACAATATTCCAAATAGGATGTTTACATGTCAAATAAAAATTACATTTTCCATGCAATATATGTATATAACTCTGATACTTTTTAACTTAAGTCCCATTTGATGGACTTTTAGGTCTAAACGTTCAGAAAATGCATCTATTTTCAAACTTCTAACAACCACGGGAGTTGTGGCAGGCTGTCGGGACATGATGTTTACCTTGAAAAGCCATACAATTCAACGGCACAAGGAGAAGATTGAAAATAAATTACTTGCTTTCGCCACTAACTAGGTTCAAAGGTTCAAAATGTTGATAAAACGTCTGTTAACATGGTGCAGAGACCTAAAGTGAAATACCTGGGGGATGTGACTCAATAACTTTAAAGATACTGTATTTATAATTTATAATTTAGTTTATTCCACGTAAGTTTGTCTTTCGGAATCGTTGGAATGGACTTCTGACATTTTGATTTGCTGTTCCGTTGCACAGTAAAGCCCTTTCGATGAAGTGTCTGACCTGGTTGTGATTTCAAAAATAGATGCATTTTGTAAAATATTAGACTCTAAAAGCCTAATAAAAAGGGCTTAGGGAGAAAAATAATACACAACAAGACTTCTCACTTATGTATTATGGAGGAATTTACTTCTTTTTCAAACTACAGTAATGCTTCTCTCCACGAGTCCTTGTTGTGACCCTTTTTCCAAGTTTTGCAAAACTGTTGGCTGGTGTATTTAAAATGTACAAATCCGACCATCTGCCATAAACAGTTAGGAGGCTGTGTGCCGCAAACTGCTGTAAATAAGCCAAAACTTGACGCATATTCCAAATTCCCTGTATATATGTCCAGAATATTCTTCTAAGATAGGAAAAATATTGTCATCTCTGTCGGAAAATGGTTCATTCAGAATGAGGCCTAATTAGGAATATCCATAGGGAACATGCTGTTTACGTGACCTGCACCAAATTCTGCATATTGGAATAATAGTGAAAAATTAGTGTGTGTGGAATTCTACTCAGTGTGGTTTTCCAGGAGGAATCTGGTATCACCAGTTTCAGAAAAGTGGTTTCTTGTTTTCAGGTCTCACAGCATTCAGGTTGGTAGAGGACGCGGACTGTAATCCAGTCACTCATGTGCATGCTGACACTGAGGCCAATGAGAAAAGTCTGTTCTTGGAAAGAACAATGTGCCCATAATGCAGGGACTTATAGTGTCCTCACATGAAACTGTTTAGCCTTAATGCTAACAAGGACTGAGCTGCTATAAAATAAGACTAGAGAGGATCTACGGATGTATGTAAATACCCTTTAAAGAATACTGAGTAAGCTTGAGTTAAAGATTCTTGTATTACTTGTTGGTTTGTAACTTAGAGGAAGTTTGACTCAGTGGATATTTTTAACTTATATAATAGTGGCACATTCCAGTTACTGGTATCATAATACTCATAATATGCAGTGATCCGGAAAAGGCTGCTCTTGAATGCAGATTTCTGGGCTGCAAGGCTGTCCAAGGGAAGCGCAGAGCAACATGACACAGATCTGGAGACCACTGATGACACTTTACACAATGTTGGCCACACCAGCAGAAATAGCAGCTATGAATGCCGCTCAGTCACTGGGGACCGGACCCCCAGCTGAGGTCAACGCGGCGACTGAGCGCCGAGTCAAGTGGAACTGAAATGCAATCCTTCCTTCAAGTCGACAGCGTGCTTTCGCACTTCCAAATAATTTCTACCTGCCACCATAACTTTCTATTTTACTCAATCGCTTTCCTTGTTGGTTACTTAACATGGTGGTTTAAATTATACAACCAGGTTTGGCAATCTACCCGATTACAGGTTTTGGAAACTCTGCAATCAGTATGCTGCCTCTTCATTAGCAGACACCTGGTTTGCAATTAGGCCGGTCATGATAATACTTTTTGTTGGATGCCAGAAAATAATCACAATAAACAATATCATTGTCAACGTCATTTAAGGACCATTTTATATCACTGATATAATGATAATACAGTATGAACCTTTAATTCTCAAGAGAATTCTACATAGGAATTAAAATTTGAAAAAGAAAAAATAAAATTCCCCAATAAATACAACCGACCAACAGAATAAATAAAACAGACAGGGGTAGAGTCATTCATTCCATTATAAGAAGTATACTGCCAGTCCATTTTCTCAATAGTAAAGACCTTAAGAAAGGTTAAGTAAAAACTTAAAACATATTAATTTAAGTAACATCACAACAAGAATGTTAAAGTAAAAATTTTGACATAAAGTGAGTTTAAGACTCCTCCTTTAAGAGTTCCTGTGGACATCACTGAACCCTTTTCCCCAACTTAAAAACTATGCACAGTAACCAAGGCAATGAGAGAGACATTGTGCTTTTTGGAGATTTCTTCATATATGCCATAAAATGAGTTATGTAAATAAGCAGTACACTTTTGCTCAAAAGAAAAAAACCCACCTTAAAACAACTGTCTATATAAACAAAGGCAAAGACAGGCCAAACTGCACTTTAACTGTTCTGAGCCATAAATACAACATGTTAACCTTGTGGGGCTTAAAGTTGCAATGTTTTATCTTATTCTGAATGCCACTTTTTACCTGGTTGTACAAGGCAGGAATAGCAGATTGGGAGACGCAGGTTTTTTTGTCAGTTCATACTGCCGGTCAAAAGTCTGCAACATGTCTCTAAACGCCGGCTTTTCCAACGTGTTGAATGGCTGCATGTCTTTGGCTATAAAGCGAGTAATGCTATCTGTGAGTGTCCGCCAATCTTCTGTCACATTTTTATTTGTTGTGTTGGGCAAATTCATCCTTTATATCAAACTGCATGCACGTTCAGGTTTGTTATACTGCCTGTTTTCGTTGCCACTGATCACAAACAAGTCAACGTACCAGCTCATTCACGTTACTGGGCGTTCTTCGCGTATTTGGCTTAAATCCACCGGAGCGGTGTCGTCGGGAAAAGCTTGATAAACTCGACTAACTTTTTCTCATTAGCCGCCTGCTTCACTGTTGCACGCCGTGTGTGTATTTGAGCCCCGCCTCCCGCAGAGAACAGGCTAACTGAGAGCAGCCCAACAGGATGAAAATGTTGGTGGCTTGTTTAAACAACCACGCAGATAAACAATATATCCAGGCCTGCAAAATGATCACGTCCATTTAGAGAAATCTTCTGCTAAGTCGATATAGGGCTGGGCGATATGGCTTAAAAATAATATCGCAATATCTTAGGCTATATCGCGATATTTCAAAATCTCCCCTCACAGAACTTGATAAATGTGCAATTTAACATTTTTATGCGTAAGATGACACCAGTGTGATGATCCCACTCATCCCTGCAACATTTGTCTGCATTATTTACAATTTATTCATTAGGTTTTTATAGTTTTTTTCATGCAAAAGGGAGGAAAATGCAATCAACTTTTAGTCTATTATTCATTTTGACTATTTCAAACAAAGTAATTGCACACATAATCTTTTAACAAATGGAAGTAAACAGCATTATGTAAACCCATATACTAATTCAAATCCATACCACTAAGACAGTCGCACATGGGTCCAGTTTTGAACGAGAACGAGAGAAGCAAAAAGTAAATTTCAGAATTTGTACTCAACGGTCGCGATATAGTCTTTTACCGTATCTCACATGAAACAAAGCACCAGTATATTGAGGATATTCCATGTATTGCCCGCCCCTAAGTCGATATAGTACTTATAGTGGCAGAGTTTGGTGTAATTTGTAATATAAAACACTATTTAAATTGCCATATTTTTTTGCCCATTCTGTTTTAACCTGTGAACTTAAACAAAACATTTCTCTACGCTTCACTGACAGTGTAACAGCCACTTAATTGCATTTTTTGTTTTATTTGTTATGATTTATTTATGCTCTATCATAAATTAAGTCCCTGTAGTCTGAATGCTGCACTATGTGAGCCTGTCTGATAGAATACAGCCCTTGTGCAGCAGTTAACGACAGGTGATATTGTCGTAAAGTTAGTTCTCTAGCCGATACGAGGTGGAGTAACGGTCAGATGTCAGCGGAGGTGAGATCTGATACAAGGTTTTGACCGTGTGACAAGATAATTTTGTGGAAAAATGCAATATTAGTAATGGACCAGGGAGATATGTGGAGGTGGCCCACCTGCTGGGGTGTGTTTAGTGCTCAATAAATCATTGTGCAAGTTAACCTGCCCTTTCAAAGCGTGGACTTTATTCACTGGAGCACGAGTCAAAACAAGTCAATCTGCAGATGAAATAAAGTGAACTCCCCTGGAGCATGTTAAAACGGTCACTACAATCAGGTATTAATCTGACGCTGCAAATTTAGAGCGCTGCAGCACTCTTTAGAGCTGGGAAACGTGGGTCTTCTGATAATGTAAGAACGTAATGTAAATTAGCCAAATGCTTTAACGTCAATAAGATGTCAAATGAGTGCTCGGTAACTGCAGATACTTCCAGGCATCGAGAGACGATAATCCAAAAACTTTCATGTAAGAACGATTTATTATCTGTATCACTGCGCAGTGGGAAGCGTGCATCTGCTCGTGGGCTTGAACTGCAATTTATAATTTTTAATCTGATTATTTTCACAATTAATCCATTAATCACATAGTTTAGAAATTGTCAAAAATTGCCTCTTTAATCCAACCAACAGTTAAAAACCCAAAGATTCTTCAGTTACTGTCAGAAATGACAAAGAAAAGCAGCAAATCCTGACAGAGGAAGCTGGAACCAACAAATGTGTAAGAATTTTCCTCAAAACAAGACAGAAACTATTAGTTGATTATCAAAATAATTGCCGATTAATTTTCTATCGACCAGACTAATTAATTAATTGTTACAGCTCTATTGTGGATCATAGGCTAGCTAACTTTACAGCCAAGGAAAACGTCAGTGATGTTTACATCCAATTAACAAGAGCCTCTGGAACTGTAGCATATTAGCCAGAACCATGTTCCTACATGAAACGGCTCACAAGAAGGTCTGAATTATAATGAGTAACCAGGACAGTACCTTGAACAAAGAAAAACAAGCAATAAAAAAAAAACAACTTAGCAACATACACCAATATGATCTCAGTGTCTATATTAACACATTATGTCAGGGAGAAAAATCTGTATATTTCATTTGTGGAGGGGGGGCTGTCACTTTAAAACAGATTTCTTGTCTTACTGAAGGCCTGTTAAGTGTTAACGATCATTGAGTCAGTGCACACACATGTGTTTTCATGTTGCTGATAATTTTGACCACATTTGCTTCCAACTCAACAGGCTGGTTCCACTCAGTTTATGAAATACAAATATGCTGTGGTCACAGTGTCACCAAAAAAAAACAAAACATGCAAAAACAAAAGCGTACTGTGCTTGTGTCGAGGTAAAACAACAGTTTTACTTCAAAAGGGGCTCGTGAAGAGCCGAGGGGCCACATGGTGAAACAGGTGTGTACTTACTGAGTCTGTTTCTGGAGATGGGCGACAGAGGCAACGTGTCGTATCGCACCGTCTGATATTGGATTATCTGCAAATAAACAAAACAAATTTAAGAGTCTATATAAACAGAGATTTCAAACTTGTTTGGATTGACACATTCTCAAATCACTGAAGACTTTACTCTAAAAGTGTCCATCTTTATTGCCAAGAAAAATCACATTTGTGTGACTTCACACAGGAAAACAGCATTAATGCTTTGGGAAGCCTTTGGGGCATCAACGTCATAGCTTTACGTCATTTTAAGTGATGTAATTTAGGTGTTAATTTGAAAGTGAGCTAATGGTGTTTTTTTTAATGCAGAGTAACTAATGTCTCCATGACTCAAACAAAAACTTGACATCCTCAAATATATTTAAACTGTTAGAGAGCACATGCTTGTGAAATCAACCCTCTTGATTTGCTTTAGAGATTAGTGTTTGAGCAAGAAAACAGAGGACGCCATTCTGACGCGAGCTCAGCAGTGTCCGTCTCATGACTGAGCCTCCAACTTTCTTGCTCTGCTCTGCTCAGAGTGACTAAAGAGAGGATCCTTTCCTCTTGCCCAGGGGGTCTGCACTTCTTTTTTTTTTTTTTTCTCCTTCACAGGACTATTTTTATTCCCCCAGCTGTCAGTGGAGCATGGGGCACACACGGAAAAGGAGCCTTGCAGGGTGACTTTACACTGGACCCGCCCTGGTTGGTGCCCAGGCCTCGGGTCGGGCCTGCCTGCAGGGGATGCCTGCTGGTGCCAGCAGCTGCTGGGCACCATGGGTGGACCTCACTCTCGACTCAACTCTACAACTCCAAGAGTGTTCATCTGGACACCAGGCCTGCCAGCACACACTGATCCTTTGCCTTCAGTCTAGACCTCCAACGAACAAGCAAATGTTTTATTACTGATCAGTTTGTCCATGATTAAGGATTCGATCTGTGTGCCCACATTTACAGACTGAAACAGACTGTTTTGGCCCACCAAGATCAAAAGCTTTAAGTCTGCTATCCTATAGGCCTTCAACGAGCAAACCAGTTCCAGTGCTCAGAGCCAATACCTGTTCTGGAACCAGTTCAGCCTAAAAAAAAAACAAAAACTGACTCTTAGTTTGGAAAAAAAAACAGAGCTTGTGTAGCGTCATCAGACTCATCCATAGAAAAATTACAAAGAGATCTGCACAAATGCTGGCATGCAAAGCCAGGAGCAACGATAGTCAAGAGTCGATGTAGTCCATCATAGTTACCCTCATGATGGTGGAAAATCGTCAACGTATACAGTGGTGTAATGCATACACAGCGATGAGTCTATGTTAGTCTATGATGGCTCATGCCTGTAGAAGGACACACTCGTTTTTAGCAGGTCTGCATGATGTTCCAACTTTGAATCAGCCAAGAACCAACACTGGAACCTAACTGGTTGATAAAGTATAAAAGAAAACCAAAACAACAAGCATCTTTTCATGACTGTAAAGATGAAAATCTTAGTTTGATATTACATAAACTGAAAAGGTTTTGGTTGAACTACCAGATTAATCAACTGATCAGCCAGAATTCTGTCTAGATAAACCAATTGCTTTGACAGCAACTCATGTAAGAATTAATAAGTAGAATAGCTATGCAGCACTGTTGACAGTCAGATTATTTAATATAATTTTATCTGTTGACACAGTGCATGGGATTATGCCCTTGTCATAACATTCACAATCCAATGGAGCTTTGATTGTTTCAAGTTTTAGAATCAAGTCCTCTCAAACGTAATCGCCTCAACAGAAAGACTCTGTGTGGATTTCTAAACGGAGCGATGGTATTTATAACAGCAGGGACACTCGAGATTTACATCAAAATAAACACATTGATTGTATTGAGCGGGTTGGGTCTTAAAATCCTCCCAACTATTACTCAGTAAATCACCCATCATTGATTAACTGACTGCCATCAAACAGACACGCTACATTACATTGTTTGCTAAGCGTGACAAGAAAAAGTAAAACAGCAGCGTTAAACTGAGAGAAGCTGAGAGACACAGAAGGAGAGGAAGAGCGAACAGTATGCTCTCTGTGCTGGCATAATCCCTCTCACTTCAGCCACAACATGGACCAGACTACTCACTCTCAGAGCCTGTTGACAACCTGTGAGTGTTACCGCCGCCACACAATAACCCACGAAAGACAAGAAGATTAAAGCACGCAGGCCACTCCTCCAAGCTTTGTGTGGCTTGATGTGGAGCTCGTGTTTATTACACCACATATGCACGACTATTAAGGACCCGGCCATGCCTGCACGTGTGTCTCCGTTACGAGCAGGTGGCATCCTGTCATGTTAAAATGCCACGATTATTGTGGAGGCATGTGTGAGCAACTGAAGGTGACCTGCAGGCTCGAGATGTGGCTGTTCCTTGAGCTCAGCGTTTTAATGTGGGAGGTTCTGCAGGTCATCATCTCACCAACTCACCG
Organism: Mola mola; assembly: GCA_001698575.1. Lineage (NCBI taxonomy): Eukaryota > Metazoa > Chordata > Actinopteri > Tetraodontiformes > Molidae > Mola > Mola mola. The sequence continues at coordinate 4,914,065 of KV751366.1, read as the reverse complement.
CAGAGAAACAGACACCTATACGAATTATTTAAGGGCTGAAAAATTAAGTCTTTTAATCCGGTGTTTGACCAACCAAAATGTGCAGCAATTTTGAAAACTGATAAACTATTAGTCATTTATCATTAACAAAACATCAACAAATGAATGGGTTCAGTTTAAGATTAGGAAAAATGTGTAGTTTTTACCCAATTCTAATGTGTAAACTCCATTTGTAAATAAACTTTATCCTAAAGAGTGTTGAACTCTGAGTCAAGTCTTCAGTATTTTATCATTCATGACAACATGTGTTGCGCCCGATATGCTTTTGGTGTCATAGATAACCATTATGATTGACTGTGACTGAGTGAAACTTTACAATGACGTTATCGATCCTAAACGGGAGTTTAAGTCTTCACACAGCTGAATCTGCTCACACATTGGCGGAAATGTGTTCAAAGCTTCATAATTTGCACCTAATTAGTCAGACCTGTGAAGCCCCAAGGTGGTCCAGCTGTGTGAAAAGTTAAATATGCCTAAAACGTTGCCAAGGTAAATAGTTAGCTCATCTATCACATAAAACACGAAAAGATAGCCCGCCACATATGTTTTAAACCCGTTCTCACCGTCCGTAGGTGCTTTCTGAGGATGTACATGATGAAGCCCCATATTCTCGACGTTACGCCGAGAAAAGTTCGGATGCCAAGTAAACACTGCCGGGTCTTCAGCATGGTGATGAGTACGCAAAGACCCCCGTCCCACTGCAAGACAACCTCAAATTCTCCGCCGCTGGCACGCTTTCGTCCGGAGTTGCCGGGACAATTACTGAAGGAACTTGCTCGCTACGGATCGGTCTTTAGCCAGAACCGCCGCCAAACTAGCGATCCGAATGAACCAGAGGCCTGGCAAACGTGTGAGTACCGCGCTCTGCACACTTTGTGGCACGACCAGCATTAAATAAAACGCGTTTTCATTGTGACGGACAAACGCGGACGTGGTGGAAAGACAGCTGCTGCTCTGTGGACCTTAGCACGCAGCTCGCTGACAAGCTAGCTCGCGAGCTAGCCGCGCACCGACAACCGTTAGCTAGTAGCCAGCGAGCTACCGCTAGCTCGACGGGGTGACCACCTTGAACCGAGGACGAAAATAACCAGCAAATAAAAAAAAAAAACCAAAACAAGCTGCGGGGACGCTCGTTGTCAAGCAGTGTGTCAACGCAACTCCGTTTCCCAAAAGTTCCACAAAGTCGAAGCGACCCGGTTAGAATCAGTTTGTAGTCCAGTGGAAATCCGGAATGAATCTGCGAGCCGCCATCGCCGTGCTGCCGTCACTTCCGGGAGGAATCCTGCGGTTGCGCGCAGCACGTCCACGTGGAAGGAAAATAAACAGCCGTGGCCGTGCAACGGTGACAGCCTGATTAATTAGTGCAGATGCTGACTGTTAGTCTCTTTATTGGTTTTTGTCATCATTTCACTCCCCGACGCGTATTTCTAGTTTTCACCTGTTGAACCTTTGAACTATGACAGTGTTCAGCTCTTTAAGTACATGTGTTGCTTATATTTTCATTTTCTCTACCTTTTACAGTTTTCTAAATATTCATTTTTTTCTGTAATTATAATTTTATATATCTATTCATTTCCCCCTGATTTTGTCTTCTGTGGCGACCTGCGAATCTCTTTGATGATGGGTTAAACATACATAAAAGACATAAAATCATAATTATATCAGGCTTCTTGAATATAATGCAGTTCAGCTAACTTGCCGCCGCAGCTCATAACTTTTCTGGCACTGCGTTTCACATTTCTGCAATTCAGCAAATGCTTTCAGCAGTTTTACTTAAGCAATCTGCATCCACGTGTACTTTTTTACCACAGGAAACACAATTTCTCTAGTTTGATGAGCCTGTGCAAGCACGATTTCTACTGTATGATGTATGTTTTGTAGTTTATGCTACGCTTATACTTTCAATAGTGACTGTATACTGATTAATTGCATGAATGTGAATATTTATTGAAATGTAATCACTGGTTTATATTCATTAAAACAGTACAAAACAAAAAACAAAGCCCAAAACACTTCACTCCACCTGCAATGAATATAGAATTCATTAAAGTTCTGATGAATATTAACTTTCTCACGATATTCTCATTTTGGAAGAGGCACTGGTACGTTGCAAAAATCAACCGGAGCAGCTCGCAGCAGCTGTCTGTAACATGAGAAAGGTAATTCATTTGAAAAGTTTACTACATTTAATCTGACGTTGCTGATTTTAAGGTGCTATTTATAGCAGAAACCTCTCGTGAACAGTGCCAGACTCAGGATGCTTGAAGGGCAGCTGCATAAATAGGGCAATATAAAAAAAAAAATAGAGGCACCATCAAACAAAAAGTCATACGTTCATAGTGAAATAGTATCTTCCCCTGAAAGGGCATCAAGACGGCACCTTTGTAATGTTTTTTTGGTTCTTTTTCAAGGTTCAGGGCACCAAAGCTGCTCCCCCGAGCTCACTGGTGATTATAAAGTCTAAATGTATGAACATTATTCACAATAACTACAATAAAACTCATCAGTGAATCTCATGAATATTACTTTTAAACACACAGAGAGGTTTTATATTATTTTACAGTCATTATGTTGGACTATTTTGTGCTTCTCAACATTGTTTTGTTTGTACACAATTGAGGGGCAAAAAACTCTCTACAATATTAAACTTTATGAAAAAAAGCAGTTTAGTATAAACCATAATGTTATGAAACAGGTTACAGTACAATAATATAATAAAATCTGTGGGTAAACCCTTTTAATAAACACATACGACAGGTTATTTGCAGCTTCGAAGCTCCATGACGTGATACATTTTCACTGCTGAAAACGGCCGCAAGTCCATACAGTCAAGGCGGAAACAAAACGTGGATCTTCGGAGGGTTTCGTGTCCTGACGCTACACGTCGAGATCGTCATCAGGGTCCTCCTGGTCGTAGTCATCATTGGCGTCAGGCTCATACACAATTCGTCCTGAACCCGGGCCTGAGTGGAGCAGAGCTGATTTCCTGTCGAAGAAAGGGGATGGCGGTTTAGGTTGTTAAAAAAAAAAAAATTAGTTAAACATAAAGATTGTAGCAAAGCTTCTCACTTCTCTTTGCTGAAAACAAAGGGAAGCGCCAGTTTCTCTTTGGCCTCGCGCTCCCTATCAGATAATCGGAGGTTGAAGGTCAGGTTGGCTGTTGGGTCCGTCTATAGAAACACGATGATGACGCGTTCACTTCAGCCATATTTGATCGCTTTGCATTACTGCGAATGTATTAAACGTGTTATACCGCACCTCCTGTTCCTCAGGGTCAGTCTGTTTGGGTCCAACTTGGCTGGTCCTGCTCTTTACTATAACCGAAAGATCCTCTTGGATGCTGAAAATCTCTTCCTGGGGACAACAAAAACAGTTGGCATTCATTTCGACAGCGTTGGAGCTGCACGCGCCCACAGGGGAAGACTTACGTCTTGCGTCACTTTCCCAGATTTTGAGCGCTTTGTTAACTTGGCCAGCGCTTCGTCTCCCTTCCAACCAGGTTCTACAGTGATGACAGAAGTAGCCAGACGGCACAAGCTTCCCACAGTGCCCCTCTGATGCATGTCTGCATGGAGCAGGCCAATAACAGCTCTCACAGCTCCCCCTAAACACAGAAAGAGACCCCGAAACAGTGGAATCCATTACCCTGTGATCCCACTCAGCTTTCGATACACATTTGATTTCTTCCACAGGATCTTACGGCCTTAGTTCATTCATTAAGATAAGTTATCACCTTTTCGGAGCTGCTGAAGCGTCGTGCAGACAGCAGGAGGGTTCTGGTGCCTCAGGATCCACGAGAGCGAGTCGATCACCAGCATAGCTGGTTTGGCTTGTGACGTTGGCTTCACCAGATGTATAAGTTCGTCCACACGGAACTGATGAACCGTGAAAGCCGGATGATCGGTCCAGCCGAGTGGGTCCGTGTAAGCATTGTGAAAGTGTAGTCTGAAATTTAACAACAAAAAGCAGAAGTTTATTAGTAAATTATAGATTTCCCCTCAATTGTGTACTTGTTTACTCTATAAAATGATGAATGTTTCAGCAATTTAAGATAAGGCATAAGTATTCAGGTTCTGTTTTAGATTAAGCGCAGTATTTAGCGTCTCATTTCATCTAATATTGTGCCCGTCGAGTTTGAACAATTAAAGTTCGCTGGACGTGTACTAGTTATCGCTGTCAAAGCGTGTATTTATTAACTTTCTGTTGATTATACAGCTGTAACTATTAGTTGATCAAAAGTAAATGTAATCATCAACTATTTCAGTCTTGTTTCAAGCAAAATTATTAAACCACTCTTGGTTCAAACTTCTTAAATTTCCAGATTTCTGCCATTTCTGACAGGAAATTAAGAGATTTGGGGTTTTAAACTGTCGGCTGGAGTAAAGAAGCAATTTCAAGGCGTCGCTTTAGGCTCTGAAATATGTGATGAGCATTTTTCACCATTTTTGAAAATTTTATACATATAAATTGAAATAATCACTTAATCGTGAAAATAATCGTCAGATTACGTGACGATTAACATGACCATTAGTTGGGGCTCCAATTGATTATATATATATATAAAAAATGTTAAATTACCTCTGAACAAGTGATCCCTTCAATCCATCTTTCAGTTCTTCTTCACTGACCTCAAAGCCAAGGACATGGACAACTTCCTCCCTGTATTTATAATATAGGCATGTTTAGGCACAGAACCTTTAAGCAGCACTAAATGTGATCAGATATGATCCAATGAACGTGTACATTTCTTTACCTATTCAATGCAGCGTTAATAAAACTCCTCAGGAGGTGCCGACCAGAATAACTAGCTGAATCTACCAAGGCAAGTATAGATTTTAATGCTTCATTATTAAAATGAATTAAAATATTACCCCGCCCCCCAAATCAGACGTATTTACTACCACGTTTAAAGCGTTTACCTTGTACTATAAGAAGCCCTCCAGTTTCAATGCCTTGCAGTATTTCAGTCAACATGGTACAAATAAACTGCAGAAGGTCCAGTTAGCTTCAGCTAGTTAGCATGCTCCTAAATCACCTATTGACACGTGAATATCACAGTATAAAGTCAGTGAAATAATTGATCAAGCTGTGGAATAATGACGTCTCTTACATATTTAAGTTGTCGGAGCCCAATATAGCTGTAACCAATGATTAACAGAAAATAAAAAGCCTCCCGTGGCCAATCAAGCCGAGCATGTCTCGCAAGTTAGCATGTTTGTGCTGTTTCCGATTCAAAACTTCGTATCCCAGAATACGCGTCACTCTCCGCGCAATCATACCTGGGAAATGTATTTCAGCGACATTAACAGCTCGCACCGGAGGCTGGGAGAATGCCTTTACGACCTACGTTACCCAGGATACACTGCGCGGAAGTTTGTGCTGGCAGCCTCAAGAGGTTCCTGCCGCGCACAGAGAAGACAGTGCGGAATAAAGTCAGGACTCCCGTCGTTTGGTGTGTGTAACGGAGGGGGGGAAAAGAGAAAACTTCATCGGAGATGTTCCAACGACAAACCTGAATTTGCTGTCACAAACGCGGATCGAAGGAGTTTTCACACTTGTGCTCCAGCTGCGGACGGAGAGTTATATAAATGCAGTGACGGAGAAATGGGAGCTTTAAGCGGAGGACGTTGAGCGGCAGAGGAATTAGTGTTTTGTCCGGCTAATAACGACAGTTTCGAGGCGCTCTTCTTTCAAGCACGTCGACGTTAGCTGCTGCAGCGGATCCCCGGCAAGTGAGCATCACAACCAAGCGTGTTCGCTGTTTTGTAAGGAGGGTCCCTGTCGGTCTTCGGCGCCCTTGACTCGGCTCGCCGCTGCTAAAGTTGCCCGGCGGTAAGGTGCCGCCACGCCGGGGAAGGCACAGCGCGACGGCCGCCGCTCTGGCTAGCTCGCCCGCTGCTCCTGTTACTCGGACCGAGGCCTTGTCGGCGAGGCGACAATGCTCGACATAATGTCTGATCACCAAGGTATGTTTGACCATTCTCGTGTGATGTTAATCTGCCCACCGTTGTGATCTGCCGTGTTTTGCGGACGTTAAGATGGCTAACATAGCGTAAGTTATGTCCAACGAGAGTGTTACGTTTCAATGCGTGCGCTGTACTCACGCGTCTTAATATCGATTCACTCATCGTGATTGTTAAAATGCGTTGGAACGTATGTCAAAGTGGGTTTATTTTGTTATACTTTATTTTGCACAACGTTAAAGTGTACGTTGCGGTTCAGTTAGCTCGCTATTCAGTTAACGCGCCCATCCTACTTAACGTCGGTAACGTAGCTAATAGCCGAGTAGCTGCGCTCGTTTCTCCACCAAAGTGCAAACACGCGTTAAATGGTTGAATTATCTCACTCTTTTCTAGATAAGATCAAATTTGGTGCTCGCAACACGACTGGTCGAACGGTACACCTTGCTAACGCCGAGCTATCTTGGCCAGATAGTCTCCCTCCCACTTCCATTACACGGGAGCTAGCGTGATTAGCTTGTGTGCGCCTGTTAGCATAACGTTGCGTCAACTCTCATCAAAATCAATATAAGCCCCGAGTGTTGTCTTGTTAACTTCGTTAAATATGTCGGCTGGCGAGGAAGTGATCCTGGTGCAAACCACAACTGGCTGCGAACGGCGGAACGTAACGCGTTAGCTTCTCCTCTGGATGTCAGCTAACGTTAGCCGGTAGCACACTTGCAATAACGTCGTGAAGTTTAACGCTTGGCACCGAACAAACAGAGCTTTGTTAACGTTCAAAAGCAGGCGTTTGCTTACACGTCGACGTTAGATTGGAAAAGTTATTCGTGACTGAAAAAAATGCGGAGTTTGCATGAAGTTTTGAAAAAGAGTAACACCGGTTGCAGCTGTGGGCATTGAACTCGCGGTAACAACCGATGACTGACTCGGTATTTTTCCACTTTGACCGTCATCTGTTAACTCGGCTGGTCAGTTTTACCTGTCCATCACTGTTTGTACGTAACCTCATCATGGCTATTGCTAATCGTCCTAATGAGGACTAACCGAGGAATGTTAGCAGGCTAACGCTAGCGTTTGTCCACATGCGTCCCATCACGTCCAGTCAATAGTGTGCAGGGACGTCGAGCTCTTTGTGCGAATCAGCACCAGTTTCATTGCGACTCAGGCACCTTTTCTCACGTTTTGTCCCAACAGATTCACTGTTGACGTGCAAAACGGAGCCTCTGGTGAGTACTTTATGTTGCTTGAGTAGCTCATTCACTTGTCTAGTGTTGTTGGAGCTTGTTTGGACTGTCTTTGCTTTCTTACACGACTGTTTCTGTAGCCCCCAGAGAGGAAAAAGAGGACTGTAGAGGACTTCAACAAGTTCTGCAGCTTCGTCCTGGCGTATGCCGGCTACATCCCCAGTCCGAAGGAGGTGAGCTGCCATATATGTCACTGTGGATGTTAGACATGACTGTCGGTAGCTGCCTTTTTCATGTCGACCATCGCTTCTGTCTTGTAGGAGAGTTCATGGTCCCCGACATCGTCCAGCTCTGCACACAGTTCAGGGTTGTCAGCAGATGGAGGCGGCAGCGGCAGTGGCGGCGGCGGCAGCTCTATGGGCAACACCTGGGCAGACGGGAGCTCCGACATCCACACCATCCATACGTTTGTCCGCAAGGCTCGAGCGAATAAGGGCAAAAGCATTCGCCGCATGCACTCTGATAGCACTTTGCTGGACAAGATGCGCCTCAAAGACTCCTTGTACGAGAGCCAGGCCGGCGCAAAGGCTGAGCGCAAGAAGGACAAAAAGCTGAAAAGGCTGTCGCTGGGCTCTGCCGTGACGGCGGCCGACAGCGGCAGCAGCGAGGGCGAGAAGAGAGCCCGCATCAAGCGCAGCAAAAACTCAAAACAGCCGAAAGCGAAGAAGCTGAAAAGCTCGGCGGCTCAAAGCGAGACGGACTCGGAGCCACGGCTCACAGAGGTGCAACCAATCAGAGAGGAGCTGGCGGAGCACGGGGACTCCACCGCCAGCGCGCAGGGCCCTGGGAAGGTGCAGCCCGACGAGTCCATGAGGGAAGCGGAGATGAGTTCCAGCGAGGGCGAGACCTGGATCGCCGATGAAGACATTATGGTGGAGTCAGGTATGGTGTTGTGCTTGTTAAGGTGTTGAGAAAAAAGAGCAGCTACAGTGTCTTATTACTGTCGTCTGTGTCCTGACAGGGGATGACTCATGGGACTTGATCACCTGTTACTGCGGGAAGCCGTTTGCAGGACGGCCCATGATCGAGTGCAACCAGTGCAGCATATGGGTGCACCTGTCGTGCGCAAAGATCAAGAAGTCCAACGTTCCTGACATCTTTTACTGCCACAAGTGCAGGGACGTGCGGCGGTCGGGACACAAAAAGGACACCTAGAGCTGACGAGGATAGGAGCCACCCCGTCTTGGCTGTCCTCTGACTCTTGTTTGATTTGATGCCTACAGCCAAAACAGCCTGTCATCGCCGGGATGGCAAGCGAATTTGCTACTTCGTAGGATTTCTTTTGACAATCACAACCATTCTTATTTATCCCTCACCTTTTTTTGTTTTCTTCTCTGGCAAATACGAAAAACTGGACAGGAGGCGACAGTGACAGCGGAGCGTCGTTTGTTTCTAAATAATTGGCTTTTTTGTTGAAACCTAAGCTATTAATGTGCATATATTTTGCTCATTTTTCATTTTTCCATTCACTGCTTTTTGTTTTTTTTGTTTTTTTTGACTCGAATCATTTCTTGAGGATATTGACGAATCAGTTTGTTGTCTCGACGAGCAACATTTTCAGTTTCCTCTTTAAATCAGTGCAGGGTTTTACTAACGTTGGCGCCTCGAGAGTTGGGAAACGTCACTCCGTTTGTTTGTTTGGCCGCATGCGATGAGGCGGGTGGCTCATTTTAAAAAAATTTTTATTTCTGGTCGCGTTTTGTCGACTTGTATTCTCGATTTCCCCTCTCAGTGACGATCACTGATCTTTAAAATGCAGAGTTCTCACTTTGATCAGTTATCTTTTGAATCCACACGATCTGCAAACTGTTTTGCATCAGAATTTTGCTACATTTCCAATTGCACACGGATTGATCTTTCAGCAGTGCACTTTTGTTTTTGTTTTTGTTTGTTTTTGATAAATACAAACCCAGGCTCCGCCCACACGTGGGTGCAGTTTGGAGTGTGGCGAGCTACGACTGATTGAAACTGTACTTAGCATGTAGCTGCGTACGTTTACGATTGAGCGCTTATCGTTTCCCCCTGTCTGGCTTGTTATTCACAAGTAACCTTTTACCATGAACAACATTTACATCGAAGTGTGTTCGTTGTGTTGTTTTTTGTTTGTTTTTTTTTTTCAGTTAAAGACGAATTCGATAGGAGGGTCGAATGGTTTCGCCAGTTCTTTACAAGAGCAAAGTGGCTCTGCGGCTTGTTTTTGAATGTTTGTAAAATATTTGGTTTCAGTTACACGTAATTGTTCGTTTCTGGTTTGTTTCTTAGCTTCCTGAGTTGCGGGATTAGAGACGTGGCCGCCTCGGAGAGCGGACACAAGATTGTCTGAGAACAAAGTTGTAGCGTTAAGAAAATAAGTTGATGCCACGTAAGTTGTGGCACTTTATTTTATTTTGTTTTATTTTTTTTTGTAAAGTTTTGGTTTACCGCACGCTTTTTATTTTGTCAGCGAGAGCGTCTCAGTAAGTCTCCAGTAGCGGTGTCACTCTCTCGCCGGCCTCAGTTCCGTGTACATATCCTGTTCTTTGACAACTGTACATATTTGAAAGTGAAGAGAGAAAATACCCAAGCAAAATCTATATTTTCTGCAGTCTGATATTGTTTTCTTTAACTGTAGCTTGAAAAATAAAAGTATTTGGAAACACAAGTGAGAGGTTGTTTTTGTTTGTTTTTAATAATTTCGTTGAAAAGCCACATCAGACACATTTAGAACCGTCGTTTCCATATTCAGTGCAGATGTGGCACGCGCTGTCCTCTGCCACTAGGTGGCGTCGTTGAGCAGGTACCTCACTCGGCTCTGCATTGAGTTAAATAATGAATAAATATGGAATATATCAAAGATACAAAGGACATGTGGTTTAATGTGAAGATGAAAGGGGCTCAGTTGTTGGAGAGGCTGTATTCTTCCCAGAAGATGTCATGTTGTTCATCCTGGAATAAAGACAATAAATGCTTAGTTTCCACAAACCCTTGAACTATCAATGATTAATCAATAATCACTTGATTATCAGTGGCTGGAGCGGAGGTGCTAAAACTGTCTTTTTCTTAAATTGGGAACAAAATCAAACACTTATTACTTTGGTCAGCCAATTATCAGTTAACAATTATTGCCATCAATTTAAAAAGCAATTTTACTTCACAGAAATAAAACAAATATTTTTTTACATTCATTAAACCTGAAATAGAATATTTAAAGCTTTTTTTTTTTTTGTTGGTGTGTTGTTAATTCACAATGTTGCAGTATTTCACTTCACATGAGATGGGATCGTGTGAAATAATGGAAGATATTTGGAGTAAAAATTGAACACATACAGACAAACGTCCATGTGTCTGTTTCCCCCGAACAGCCTGTCATGTATAGAAGCTTTTCTTCTCCTCACTCACCTTGCGGCTCCTCAGACTGGACATTTGGAAGCCGCCGATGGAGTCCAGAGGAGCAACTTTCCTCCTGTAGACACACAGAGAGAGAAAATACAAGCTCAGACTCAAATACGATGACTGAAAACGTCACATTTATTCCTTTAGCTCGTACAAAAATTCAGATTCAGACAGTTTGTTTAAGCCAAGAAACAAACATTCATACCAGCAATAAAGTCTGTTAGTCTGTCAGTGATTACAGCTGTATTTTATTGATAGGAATAAAAGCAAGTGTGCCAAAGTTAAATAAGATAAGAGCCGATTGGATGAATCCACATCACAGCAGCTCCTGTGCTCAGGGAAGAGGCAGAAACAACAGACAGAAATATGGAATAAAGAATACATTTAGAAAATAAAATGAAGGTAGGTGACATATGGGAGGTGAGATGGTAAAAAAATAGACTGAATTATGTTCAACTGTATGAACATTTGGCTTTAAAAAGTGTCCAGCTGGGCTCCCTCACCTCCTGTCGTTGGCTCTGCGCTGGTACTGGTTCTGGTTCTGGTTCTGGTGTTTGACTGCCGGCACCAGGGCGACCTCTGGATGAGGCGGCCGGCCGTCCGCGTCCTCGGCGTCGCCCACGGAGAAGCGTGTCCGGTCCTGGTCCAGCCAGCTCACCTCCTGTGGAGGACAGAGGGAAGGGAAGCGTCCTGAAGGGGGGACGAATCACGGGCAGCAGTTCAACGTGACGGCTTTTTGTGAGCGTGAAGACTTACCCTTGTGCTCCTGGAGATGCTCGGCAGCACGGCGGCAGAAATCTCCTCCAGCAGCACGCACAGAGCCAGGAGCGGCAGCACACGCCTGGTGCACAGCATCTGAGCACAGGTGGAGTCAGTGACACCAACACACACCGTCAACGTGAGGAACATCCACACACTCACCTTCAATCGGACTTTTTTCCCTGCGGAGTCGTGACTTCGCGGCTGATGCTCGGCGTGCTCTGAGCTGGCCCCGACCGCTGCTGGCGCGTATTTGTAGACACACACGCAGGGTGGGTTTATATCAGGGGCCCGGCCTGCGCCGCTGTTTAGGTTAAGCGTCTGCTGCTGTTGGTTCATTAGTGGCGAACCTCCGCAGCCTCCCTGCGAGAGATTCAGAGTGCTGACAACATGCCTGCACACACGTATGCACGTTTGCCCCGCAGCCGCCGCGGAGGAAGACCAGCGAGATAAGGTCATTGTTTAGGGTGGGGGGTGGGGGGGAGAGGGCTCACTGTTTAGACTCGCCGCCGGGCTTCGACCTCCAGCCTGCTTTGCTTCTCGTTTGCATTTAAAGCTTCTTTCCAAAACCACACGAACATGTTTTTTTTGGATGATTTCTCACCCTGAGGTCTGTTTCCGTGCATCATGTTAATAAAAAATGCATTTTGTTTGTGTTTAACAGCCTGAATTTATGGCAACGGGTGGAAAATGTAAATTAAAACAAAAAAGTTAAGGACTCATTTATAAATAAGCTTAGAAATCTGCCAGAACTTGTCAAATGATGAAGAATTGTCTAAGATCAGATGCAGTTTTCTAGTTTTTCTCATGCAAAGAAAATATCAGTCATTTGTCGAAATAAACCGACTTTTTTATAGAAAACTGGGAAATGATATTTCGAGTGATTCGGTTTTTATGTTGCTCAGGCCGACAATAACAGATCTCAAAGAAACATCTTTTCAAATCAATTTCAGGGGTTTTGAAACTTGAATAACTTTTTTTGTCTTCATTAATTTATCATTTATATATTTTCGTTCCATCTGCCACGGAGGTTAAGTTTCTGCTGGACTTTGTGTATTTCTTTGTTTGCGAATAGGATAATTTTGATGACATTTTAGTCAAAGTTGTGTCTTCACCCATCCTGCAGGGGATTAGATTTTGGTGGCCAAAGTTCAAAGGTCAAAGGCCACTGAAAGGTTAAAAAGCTTCTTTTTTTTTTTTGCCACCAGACAGAATCAACGTAGAGAGGTCCAGCTGGTGTCATTTTGTAGCTGACAGCAGCGGCTACTGATGATTTAATTTTGAGTTTTTGGGGTCTAAGTTCAAGGTCACTGGCAGTTCAAAATAACACTTTTTGGGGGGGAATTCTTTCTTGAATGAATTGACACGGAGAGGTCAAACTGGTGTCATTTCGTAACTAATGCCAGGGTCCATTACATAGCCAGAACCAGCTGGCTCTGTGGTTTACATGTCACTTGTAAAGTGATGTCATCACCTCCTCTTTTGCACCAAATGACCTTGGCCTAAATAGAAAAATCACAAATCTGACCATGAGAGGTCAAAGGTCAATCTCACGGATAATTGCAGCAAAAGGTGGGTGGGTTTGAAGGAATTTAGCTGTGTCTTGGTGGAATATTCCCTCTGAGTGTCATAAAGTTGTTTTTAGTGTTTCAGATGAGATACTGAAAAGAATGTTGCAACATTCTTTTCTTTCAGAAGCTTCTGACGTGTTTTTTGGACGACAAAAGTTGACCCATCTTTGGGTGGTGAGCAGAAAGTGAACAAATTTTGGGGTGAACTGTGCTTTTAAGAAAACAAGACATTTTAATACACAATGGAGTAACTGTCATATAGTAAAAGTACCCATAAAATCTCTGGATTTTTGTTGAATGAAGAACAGAAAAGTAAAATAAAAACTTTTTAACATATTTAGTTTCGGATTACACTCAGAATTCGATTAATCGTTTTGGATGGAACAAAACATTTCAAAGAAATGTACAATTCTGACTCTTTTCACCCCAGATTTTTATATATTTTTTTGGAGAAACTGAGAACAGAATGTTAAAATTCTGAGTTTGACATTATAATTCAGAGATTGAAGTTCTAATTCTGAGAAAAAAAAGGGTCAAAATTCTTTGTTCAGAGTTGGAAAGAGGAGGATAAAGACAAAGGGAAAACTTTTAACTGATCTCAATAGCACACAGCAAACTTTAAGTTGCTTAAAGCTTAAGACTGATTCAATAACAGCTGTAAAAACAACTTAACACAATACATTTCTGTAAAAACCGGTAAAATTCCATTAAAATGTATTAGAGTTGAAAGTGACCCATTTAAACTCTTTAACAACGACCATAAACAAGTGTGACACTCCGAGAAGCGGCAACAACCTCATGAGCTGATGTGATTGGTGAGAATTGACAGTCGGCGCAGAGACACCGAGATCAGAGATGTCGTCGGACTCCAGCTGCGTGCGGCAATCTGGGGAACTTCATCACTCCGCTTCGCCTCACTTCTCCGCCGGGGAGAAGACCACACACACACACGCACACGACGGTCTCCACCCCTATGCCGCCTGGCTGCTCCACCAAACAAAAACACAGAGGAGACGGTGCAGCCGGGTTGGATGGCCAGATTGGCCCAAGATGGGAGGCAGAGGCGGCGACGGGGCCCCCGCGTATGCACATTCGCACACGTTTTCACTTTTCCTCCTTTACCGCCCTGTCCTAATTATTTCTATTTTGGGACACCGGGGCCCACCAAACGTAGAGCTGCTGCTGATGGATCGGCCGAGGCGGCGTGTGATGTCAGGGGCAGAGGCCAGATAGGCTGCACTGATTGCCTCTGCTATCAGGGACGAGCCTCATTAGGGGCCTCGGGCTGGGTGTGTGTGCTCTCGCTGCAGCACAGAGGCCGGCGTCCGGCCGAACAGTTAAAGGAGAACTCGGGTATTTTTCGACCTGAGCCCAAAATACATCTTTTTCTCCTGAGAGTTACTCTGCCATGGAGTTGGTTCGCTCGACAAGAGTATATAATGCGACGATATATAATAGCCGAGTCGAAAACAGAAATAAATCAGAGCTTTTTGTCACGTATGACACTTAAAATGTTACTGTAAGTGTCCGGGGAACTTGGAGTGGATCCCCTACAGTGAAACAGCTGTTTAGCAGCAGTTTATTTCTGATATTAAGAGTTACCCTGTGCTGCTGCACTGTATAGCCTCCGCAAGCTAACTTGTCCTAACGTCTGAACCTCATACTGCAGTAATATTCAAATAAAGATGTATTTTGTATGTAGAGACTCTCAAAGACCAGGTAGACTTAGGGTGAAAAATAAAAGGAATTTCACTTCAAGGAGAATTGTCTTGATCAGGCTAATTTGATGCTAAATTGACCTATTTCAAGTTTCATTTAAATATCCCTGATATGTAACACTGCACATGCTTTTAATGTAACAACAGCATTTTTATTACTTTAAATACATCACTTGTTTTTATTTGACAAATACAAAACTACAGACAGCAGATGATTAGCTTAGCTTAGCATTAAGATTGGAAACAGCTAGTGCAGCTCCCTGCAAAGGTGATGAAATATGCCTGCGAGTATCTCCAAACATTATATCTCCTCCAAAGTTTGCAAAAACGTCACACTTTGGAGTTGTGGTTCTGCGTTTAATGACTTTTAATGACTGTCGCTGGTGTCTGAAAATAGTATTTAACAGTATTTGTCTGTATCAAAATGATATTTTTAAAAAAATTGTATTCTTGTTAGAGTACATAAATCACAAGCAAAGTACATTAATGTCAGATATAATTGCAGACTGTAATATAATAGTTTAAGTTGAGGTTTAGGAATGAGTCTAGTCAGTGAAGCTGTGTAGTCTTGGTGTGCTCACTGATATGCAAGATAATTGCACGGCTAATTGATGGCTAATTGGGAGGTGTGTGTGTGTGTGTGTGTGTTTGTGTTGACTTGTCTCACACCCCGCCCTGGTCCACTGCCCTATAAGTACCAGGCCTTGCAGCAAGGTGCCAAATATAGACCGAGCCGAGGCGGCTGCCAGTCTCTGTGGAGGAAGACGGATGAAAATGATGAGAAAGTGCAAAATGAAAACAAAAGTAGCACATCTGTCGGACAGCTCGTGTCCACAAATGTTCCCGTCTGCACTACTTTTTGTTGGTCGTCAGCATTGGTTCCATCCAAAAGGCGAGCAACTTTTTAAAGAATACTAACAAAATTTATAAAATAAAATGGACATTAAGAAAAAGAATAATTACATGTGTGTTTATAAAAATTAAAACATCCAAAAAAGCATTTAGTCAGTTGTTCAACAAATTAGTTAATGGCATTAAATGTAACCCTAATGTAGCAGAAAGCAAGAAATCTTTTAAGTGAGTGCATTTTATTCCGTTTGTATTTTGATTTCCTTTATTCACATGTATTTCACTTATCTTTATTTAATCAAAGTGTTTCTGTAAGAAATACTTTATACTCGTTTCTCTTATGTTTGTCACATATGTTTTTTGAAATTGCACCCATGTTTGCTTTTGTAATAGTTGGATTATTAATGGCCATTTCATTTTTATAAATAAATAAATAAATAAATCACATATCCATCCAAGAAATCATAAGTACTGGCATGGTAGCTGAAAAAACTTGTTATTGCTCATCCCTGCCATGAAGGCTCTAAACACTGAGCTCTTCACAGTCATCTGACTCCTGAATTAAAGGTTTAATCGGTTAATTATTATTTATTTTGTTTGATAACCTCAGCTAAACTTGGTTTAGTTGCAAACATGGCAGCACATCAGCTAGCTAATTAGCCTTTCGGACAGTATTCGGTGCATCAAATCTATTCGATTTAGATAAGTGGTTGTGATAATTCAATAAAAATGTTAATAATAATGAATCCTACTACAACTACTGATACCTCCAGTCATTACTTTACGTATTAGTTTTAAGGTAGCAGCACTTTCCTTGTTCTTGTATTGTGAGCACACTGAGCTACTATACAAACCCTTTCAGCCAATAGTATAATTATATACAAATACAAATAAAACACATTGAAGTTGGTATTTGTATATAAATACTGTCATATTTGTACGTCTCACAACTGGTCTTCGCTGCAAGTCATTACTGGTGCGTTGGCGCCTCCTGGTGGCCGCCGCCGGGTCGACACCGCGTTCCCAGGCGAGCCACGCCCCCCGACTAATGCCGTCACGTTCCTTATAAGTGCGGGGTCACGTGGGTGGCAGTGCGCGCCATAACAAGTCGGGAACCTCAAGTTTGGTGAAAGTATCCACCATTAATGTACCAAAGGTCGCGCGAGGTGAGAGGGAGGGGAGCAGGAGGATGTGCAATGAGAAGGAGGAGCTGAGGAAGGAGAGAAGAAGAGGAGGAGGACGGAAAACGAACTGACCGCGTCCTAGTGTCCGGGTATTCCTCCCGCTGTCAACACCCCCCAAAAAACAATTTTTATCGTCCGTCGCCTCTTTTTCTGGAAGGAAAACAGCGAAGAAAAGGTGAGTTTTCTGCGCCATTTCCGAGTGTTTGTTGCTCGTTGCCGTTAACTCGGAAAGGATGAGAGTGAGGAGGTGGGAAACTCCTCAACAGACGCTGCTTCGGCAATACGCAGGATTCATTTGTGAGATATGTGGGATTATTTTATCTCCAGTGAACGGTCGCGACTGGTGTCAAAATAAAAAGCCCAGCAGTGGAAAAATGTCGCGACCACATCCCGCCTCCTTATAAACACCGAGAACCCACCGCATGTTTTTTTAAATCGGGCGTCCAGGCTGACAGCTCGAGGCGAGTATTTGTTTTAACTCGACGATCCGTGATTCATGTGGGTAAATACGAACATTGTCGTCCCATCTGCTGTTGATCATGACCCTCAGCAGCCCCCCTCCGCTCTCCTTTACCCGACCGATTTGGATTCGTCCGCGCGGATACCGATAACTGCCGATTACATGGACCGATATGTAAACCTGACATGTGTTTGCAGTACAAATGTAAGAATTGGAGTTAGAGTTTAGGGGGGAAAAAAAACCACAAAATGAGGTTTAAAAGCTTTTGTGTGTGTCTTTTTATTTTGGAGATGCAACTGACAATTATTCTATCGATTAGTCCGACTTTTTTGACGGATCACATGACTTTTTTAATTTAGCGGTGGCTGTAAACAGACAGTCGTGAACGCTCGTAGATGTTATTGTGGTTCAATGTTCAGGTTGGTGTTTTTGAGCAACCCCCTCCTCCCCTCACCGCCTTCCCTCTGTCGCTCCTCTAGGTTCCCATAGAGACCCTGGCCGTTGACCAGGAAGCGTGACCTCGTTTATCTCCAGAAAGGTCTGAGCCGGCTTCACATCATGTCCGTTCCTGGTGAGTTTCTCTTCGTCTCATGTCGACGCTTCTGTTCCTCACTGGTTCCTTCTGTTGTGTCGCGCTTGGTAGCCATTGTGAAACCGTCAGCGACCTCGTGTCGTTAATCAAAACTCTCTCGTGCCTCCGGATTCCTCCCCTGTCCTCTGCTAATTTGATCCACCCGAGGGTGGTTGAATTTGAAAGAATTGGACATTCACTTACAGCCGCGGCGCTAATTTTTGCCCGCCAGCCCAGAGCAGTTTTAGGGTGTTAAAGGGCAGCATTGTGTGGGCAGGTCTGCACACACGTCGGGTTATAGTTTTTTTGTTTCCTCTTCCTACAAGTCAGAGAAAGGAATGTGGAGCGGCAACAAGCCGGAGAGTCGACAGAACGCATTACTCACATCCTCCTCTTGATTTCCTTCGAAAGCTAGAACTGGCATCTGCTGCTCTCTAACTTCAGCCCACATCTTTGTTTAGATATCAGGACGTGATAATCATCGTATGGAGCGAAATACTCCAGTTCAGCCGCGTTCGGGCGTATACAAAACCGGTTCGACCGGCTGTGAGACCAGCTCGATGTGCGGACCAGTTCACAAAACAGTGCTGTTGATATAAGAACAGGAAGTTAATGACGCTGTTTAATAATGAAGGATATTTTATATGCATAGCACATATTATCACGAGTGAACTGAATTAGCTTAAACAAAGATCAACAGATGCACAGCAGTGTGTCATTTCCAAAGATGGTTATTCACAAAATAAACGTCATAATATAGTGTATTAATTTTAATGACCAATCACATTTCAAACATGTTCCGGATGTTAGCTAGTTAACGGCTGCCACAGCTTAATAACGTCTGCCATTACGAGCTAATGTCTGCCAGGACAAGCTGACATCTGCCATTACTTGCCAATGTCTGCTACACCTCAGTGACAGCTACGGCTTACTAACATCTGCCACTATTTATCTACCACTACTAGCTAACGTCAGCTATTACTAGCTAAGGTCTGGCACCATTAGTTATGATCTGTCACAACCAACTGACTGATACATCTTACTAACATCTGCCACTACAAGCTAACTTCTGTCAGCATGAGCTATGGTCTAAAACTGTTGTATGGTCTACAACTACTAGCTTAAGTCTGCCACAACTAGCTAAGGTCATCTGCCAATGATCTGTCACAACTGACTGCCACCTCTTACTATCATCAGCCACTACTTATGATGTGTCATAACTACATGACTGCTTCATCTTACTAATGTCTGCCACTATTGCCCAGTATCTGCCACTATTAGCTAAGGCATGCAATTACTAGCTAACATCTGCCAATACTAGCTATGGTCTGCACTACTCGCTAACATCTGCTACGACTAACGTCCGTCTGCTACAGGTACCTGATGATTGCTTCAACTTGCTAAAATGTGCCAGTACTAGCTAACGTCTGCCATATCTGCCTAACGTGTTCCACCGCTGGCCAACGTTCCCTCAGAAGATGTAGGCGATAACCCTCTAAAGTCTGAGTAAATATGACCGTGGCCACATTAAAGGCAGATGTAAATGCTAAGCTAATAGTATATTGAATGTGGTGAAATCTGTTAAGTCTTTTTTTGTTCGTTTGCCCATGAAATGTTATATTTATTTATTTATTTTCTTTTTGGAAGTGCGGAGAGCCGCGCCAGACGTCGACAGCAGACAGCGCAGCTGTATAAACCTCAGCACCAGAGCTTCACTGGCCCTCAGTCAGTGAGCAGGTGTGACGTGCACGCAGGAAATGAATCAGGATGCGCTGCCGTGACTCTACGTAGAATATTTAATTTGATTCTGTAAAAACGAAAACGTAAAAAGTTGATAATTCAAGAATTGATAAGCTAAGTGTCTCTGTGTGGTGTTGAACGAATGAGTATTTGGACTCTAACTCTGACTCTGTTGATACTGACAGGTTATTGGCGTTGCACCATGTGACCAAACTCTCCTTTACTATTGGCCCTGATGTAAACTGAAACCTCGATACCGTCATTTCTTTTTAATTCCGCTTATTGATGAATTAGCCGTGAAATTCTCTGAAATCCATCAATTTGTCAACGTTGGGTAACATTTGAAACAACCGTGTCTTGGCCAAAACTTAGTCCCAACATAAGTTTGACCTTGAAAGGCTAAAGTTCAAGGTCTTCTGAAGGTCAAGCTAATTTGACGGCAGCCCATCAAATTAAAAAAGGGTTAACTTACTAAATGTGAAAAAGCTCAGTGTCAAAAAATGCTACAGTGAGACTGTATGTAATTATTTTACTTTTTAATTTCTTTATCCTGACCGATATATCAGCTGACTGATATTATTGGCCTGTCACAGATGTATCGTTATCAGCCGATATTGAAAAAAATTGGTTTTGGGCTGCACTTTTACTTTTCCAGCCTGGATGACAGGACAAAAGACAGGAAGGATTCAGGTGGTCAGATATGCTGTCATGGCACCTGTTCTGGGTTTACAGCATATTTTAGACACTGCGGCTCGGCTGATAAGTGGCTTATTGGCTCTGCAGGATGATCTCAGCTGATCTGTGTGTAAACAGCAGTCTCTCATTCTCGACTTATTCTAGTAACGTGAAGGAAGATCGGAAGTTCAAGTTTTTTTACTGCTGCTGCGGTTGTTTTTATTGCTTCGCTGTTTTTGGCTCGTTTCAGGTTATCCGGGTCATCCCGGCCAGTCGCCCTACCCGATGCCTCAGCCTGGCGGCCAGGTGGCCCCTTACCCGTCCGCTCCAAGCGCCTACGGCGAACCGGGGCAAGCCCCTCCGCCCGGCTTCAACATGGGCTACAATGAAGGCCCGCCGCCCCCTGTCATGTACCAGCCGGG
>KV751366.1:4882412-4893461 GCA_001698575.1 Mola mola | reverse complement strand
GCCACGCCGGTGCTGCCTGTAGGGGTCCCGCCGGGGCTCGAGTACCTCACACAGGTTTGTTCCTGTGAGCCGCGAGAAGGATCAGCGGTGGTGGGATTTTCCTTAAGTGAGACGGATTCTTCCTCAGATGTCTCTTTATCTTCAGGACAATGTTTCCTCCGTCATGGAGCCGCTTAATTAAACACAGGAACTCTTTAAACAAACAAAGTCTCTTCCGGCGCCGACAGTGTCACGATTATCACGACTGGTATGAAAATTCACGCAGGCCGTTGTTTTGCATTGCAAACAAATGTTGTGTTCTGTCTCACGGTTTTTAGATCGACCAGATCCTGATCCACCAAAAGGTCGAGCTCCTGGAGGGTAAGAGCTCACCCACACCGTCTTCCTCTCTCTCCCCCGCGCAGCCTCGGCTGACACCTTCTCGCTGGTCTCTGTACTGACCTGCACTCTGTGGTCACCCCCCTCTCGCCCAGCGTTCCTCGGCTTCGAGACCAACAACCAGTACGAGATAAAGAACAGCCTGGGCCAGAAGATCTACAAGGCCAAAGAGAAGAACGACTGCTGCACCAGGAACTGCTGCGGCTCGCTGCGCAGCTTCGACATGAAGATCAAGGACAACATGGACCGCGAGGTCATCCGCCTCGTCCGGCCGTTCCGCTGCGTGTCCTGCTGGTGTCCCTGCTGCCTGCAGGAGGTGTGTGTGTTCCACCGAGTCAGGACATCCTAATGGCCTCACACTGTGTTTACTTTCCACACCAAGACTGACCTTGTAGCAATCACAATCAGTGAGAAACAACTCCTTCCTGATTGAAGGTTCCAACATGGCCATTTTTACCGTGTTGTCAGAGGAGGAGGAGCTAAAGCAGCAGGTGATTCGTAGTTTAGTGTAAAAGATGTCTTCAAATTTTTACATTTCAAGGCAGCCAGGACACTAAAAACACCTACTTTGTTTACACGGTGCAAATAGTTTGTGTTTATTTTTTTTTCTCAACGAATTAATTTACTTTTTACGCTTTATTCAAAACCTTTAAAACACCTACTTTGTTTACACGGTGCAAATAGTTTGTGTTTTTTTTTTTTTCTCAACGAATTAATTTACTTAACCGTGACACACAAATGACGCTTTATTCAAAACCTTCATTCCAAAGAAGTGCAGACGGAGGCGGAGCTCGACTCGTACAAACAAAGTCATTGTTATAGCTTGATTTCCGCCTTCGGTGGAAATCATGTTAACATGTCAGTGTCATGACTGAAATAAGCGCTCGGTATCACGGTAAACTAACTCTGAAAGCCGCGGTCTTCTGTGTGGACACGCCCGAGGGGGCGGGACCTGAAGTTGTACAACTCGCAGGCGACCTCGTACCAGTAGCTCCTCCTCTTCCTGCTGGGAAACTGTCTGGTTCAAACATGTGTGGCTGAATTACTCCGCTGTCAGAACTGGCCACTGTGCAGCGTGTAGTAGTCTAGTTTAAACCTTGGAAGATGACTGAGCAGGTGAGCTCTGGGCCTTTTTCGTGCAAATATTTCACACCCAGTTAACTTTAAATTTTTTAAACAAGTTATTGCACTGGCAAAGTAATTTTGCTGAGCGAAACTGCGGCTTTTACTTATTTTGGTTGATTGTTCCAGAGTTCAGCGAATACACAGCTGGTCAGTCGAAACGCCTCGTTGTTGCCACGTCACATGTTTAATCAACGGCTGGAGCGCGAGCTGGGCTACAAACACGCAGAAGCTTTTCTTCACTCGTAGGCCGTCAGCATTTTTTTAAGAACCAATTTTCCCACGTCTCCCCTTTCCCACCGCTTATTGCCGTTGAGTTGCCGAGCAGCTCTCGGACATCTCATCTGGACTCTGAATGGCCCTTTGTCTCTGCAGACCATCTCCTGGACTCCCCACCCCCAGCCCTGAGACGTCTCTGTGTTTAATCACGTCCTATGTTCCCGTTGGCCCGAGCCCAAGCCGCCACTCGGGCTCTCTCACACACAAACACAGCGGTCCTGTTTACCGGCCAGACGGGAGCCATGTGAGATGTATTACCTCGCTATGTGGCCACAGGGGAGCACTCAGGGGCTCCCTCAGCATTCATGGCTGCTGCTCGCGTGTTTATTTATAGCCGTTGGCGTCCAGGGACAAGGGTGGACTTTAAGCTATCTGGGATAACCTTGTTAACCCGCCCACAGATGGAGGTCCAGGCGCCACCGGGCACCACGATTGGCTACATCAAGCAGGACTGGCACCCCTTCGTGCCTCGATTTTCCATCCAGGGGGCCAACAA
Organism: Mola mola; assembly: GCA_001698575.1. Classification (NCBI taxonomy): domain Eukaryota; kingdom Metazoa; phylum Chordata; class Actinopteri; order Tetraodontiformes; family Molidae; genus Mola; species Mola mola. Next base: position 4,891,186 of record KV751366.1, on the reverse strand, counting down.
GGAGACCCTAATGAAGCTGGAGGGACCCTGCTTCGCCTGCAACTGCTGCGGCGACGTCAACTTTGAGGTGAGAGCAAAGGGCTCCTTTGGTTAAAAATGGTTTCTGTTAGCATTTTTTGGGAAAACACTCACTTAGATCAGAGTTAGCTTTTCATTAACAACAGTCGGTTAGCTTAGCTTAGCACAAAGACTGGAAACAGGAGGTAACCATACTGTATATAAACAAGGATGACATCTGAGCTCCCCAAAAGTGAAGCCAAAGCATATCGATAGCCCCCTGGTGGCTGGTGTCGGTATAGGTCCTAAACTCCTCCCCCAATATTTTAGTTAGGACTTGGGCCAAACTAAAAACTTTTAAGTACTTCTCAATTAAATTTTCCCAAAATGTTTTTTTTCATTTATGGTTCTTGTCACGCTGGTGTACGTCCCAGTTTTGATTTTAAGTTGTTGTTTTAAGTTGAAATGTCTGAGGCTCCGCCCCCACGCCACTACTCCACAGACAGTACTCATATCCTTTTTTTTTTTTGGACTTCACGTCTGTGCAATAAGCTGTAGAAACATGTCCATCTCGGTTTATGTCAGACGCATCTACAGCTAGCAAAAGATTAGCATAACTTATTAGCATTAGCTTAGCATAAAGACCGAAAACGGGGAAACAGTGAGTCTGGCTCCTTCGGAATGCAACAAAATTAGTCTGTGAGCAGTTGTGAAGCCTTTTTATGTCCCGTTTGTTCAATCAGTACACAGTGTGCGGTTTTATATTTCCTACCTGGCCACCTCCAGGAAGTCATCACACTGAGTTAATTAGATTAAAAAAACAGTTAATTAGTCAGCTCCAGAGGTGAGAAAAATATGAGGTTCCTGCAAAACCATATTTCCACTCTTTATGCTAAGCTAAGCTAACAAACTATATCTTTAAATGAAGTGTTAAAGTTTGGCATTTCTGGGGAAAAAGCACAGGGAGCTACAATCGGCCCCCCCGTGACATCACGGCGCGTTAAGCCCGACGAAGCGTCTTCATGAGATTCCCCTTTGTTGTGCAGCTGATGAGCAAAGATAGCCACAATCGCATCGGTCGCATCAGCAAGCAGTGGAGCGGCCTGTTGAAGGAAGTCTTCACCGACACGGACAACTTTGGCATCCAGTTCCCTCTGGACATGGACGTGAAGATGAAAGCCGTGCTCATGGGCGCCTGCTTCCTCATCGTAAGACCTTCAATTCTCCATTTTCACGGCCGGAATTCTGCTGATTCCCGATCAGGGCGCGAGTTAACGTCATCCTTTGTGTTCTGTTTGCAGGATTTCATGTTCTTCGAGAAGGTCGGGGAGGCCAACCAGCGCAGCACTGTGTTTTCGTAACGAGCGCATCCTCTGTTCCTTCCCTGTTTTTTTGCTACGCCGTTGTGTCTTCGTCTTTCAGGGGCTCTCTTTACATACGCACGCCTTTGAACCCTTTACTCCAGATGTTCACCAATGAATCTCTCTCCAAATCTGTACAAACTGATACTGGCAGCCATATTCCCATCATGCCTTACACACTATACAGTCTGTCGATCCCCCTTCTCATTGAGTGAACCAACCTCCAGCCGAAATTTAAAGGAGAACTTTTTTTTTTTTTTTTTTTTGTTTTTCAACCTTTTTTTTTAAATTGCTGCAGTACTGAGTTCTGTTTACTTCGAAAATGCTAAACACGCAGATGGCACAGGGGAAGTCAAAAGTCACTAACTACAACGATACTTTATAAAACAAGTGTCTGTTTTAGCTTCCTCTACTTCCTGTTGCTGACGGTGCACCCCAGACACGAGCAGTCAGTCAAAGGGGACCGCTGTTTTCCCGTTTTCTACTAAATTATCATACATCGCTTTGTAATAAATTTAAACTATTTTTTTTTTTTTTACCTTTTGTAAACATAAGAAAAAGAAAGGTAGGAAAAACCTACTGCATGTTACCAGACACTAGCAATAAGATTTTTAGCTTAGTTAAAAAGTGATTCTTTACGCGATGCTTCGACTTGCCCTGTGCTTTTACCCCACACTGGAGTAATTTCCAAACGTAGATGTATTTTGTAAAAGTTCACGTCCCAAAAGTCTGACAACTCGGGCTCGGTTTTAAAAACACTGGAGTTCTCCTTTAACGCCACCTACAGACAAGCGTGGAAATCAACGTCATTGTGAGTCTGGAGAGCTGTTGCCATGCATCATTTTGTTTGTTTGTTTTTTTTTTATTTTTAGTGGTTGTCGATCACAGACTGTCTGTCGGTGCATCACTGAAGTTTAGACGTAATTTTGTCCACTAACTGTTGGATTTCTGTTAAGTTTCGTAGAGACACCGATGGCAAACAGGCTGAATGATACCTGTCGGTAGAATTTATTCTTTAGTGCCCCGGGCACCGACGTAACAAAAGTGGAGACGACGGAAACACCAATAAAGCAGTATCTCAAAGCTTTGTTTTACTTGCAAGGAGAGCAATACAGTGAGTACATAGGTAGGTCAAAGTATTCTCTGGAGAGCTCTCTCTCCGGAGCGTCTCTTTATACACACTCATCATGGGAAAAGAGGGAGGACCAAAAATTATTGGTATTTGACCTTAGCTATCTGTGTGTAGTTTTCACAGTCGCCCTTTGTTTGCAAATCACAGTATCACACAGAGATCTACACCATCGAATGGGTTTATGGTAAAGGTAAAACAGTTTATCTAGGCACTGCTGCTCACTTTATTGCTTGCTTGTTCTGGCTTCTATCTCCTTGTCTGACCAGGTATTTCAGGGAAGTCAACCTTTTTAAACAAACAGTAAATCTTCCGCCTTGTGGGATTATCATGATAACTTCTACAAAGCTCATGCTTTTTTAGCTGGCAGTTTTAGCTGCCTAAGTACAATTATTCTAACAATACCCGTAACCCCAAAAGTGCCATTTTCAGGACCAAAAACGCGACTCTAAATGACATTATCTTCAAATTGTCCTCAGCTGTCGTTTATGATTAATGATAATTCAGCATCACACCTGCTAAATATCTCCATGTGGTGTCAGAATATTAGAGAGACGTTTATAGAAGAGTAAAACCTGATCATGTGCCACAGTTATTATTATTATTATTTACTTCACGTCGGGAAGTGGTGTTTCTGTTTCAAACCAGCAGGAGGATGTTAATGTCTCGGCCGTATCTACCAAAGTCTTCTTTTTCTACCTCCTGGGTCCTTTTTCGCCAAAACCTCAGTGGGAAATTTCATTGCTTCGTCAAGTTAATGTTTGCAAAAGCTGTTAAATCTGTTCCTCGTTCGAAAACCGTTTTCAGAGTGAGATAACGCAGGTGTGCCTCCTCTGAGGCTCAGTTACTGCTCTGTCACATGTACTCAGCCTGTATCAACTATATCCTACCAATAGCCTCCTATAGCCAAAGTGCACTTAATGCAATTATCTGTCAGGTGCATTTTACTCATTTGAAGCTCTTTTTGATATGTCGTAGCCACAGCCTGCAGGATCTGTAGTAGTTTCCTGTGTTCTTATCAAAAAAAAAAACATGTTCTGTGTGTCTGTCTGATTCATATTCAAATAACTTTTGTAGTTGATGAATAAAATAAACGCCATTAAAGTTTGAAGTGATGTCTGTGTTTTCCAGCGATTGTCCGCGTGGGTTTCCACTTGGAACAAAAATTACCTTTACTTAAGACAGTTCCATCACATCTGCTGCGCCTCAGTTACTGGTTAACTCCCAGTGCAATGTACACTTTTGACTGATATCAGCGTTTGTCTTTAACCTACATCTGGTCAGGAAAATTATATCTGCACTCGTTGAGGAGAGACACTGAATGCTAAACTACTCCACCTACTGGACACATGCGGGAAATACAAGCGCGTTAGTATCTACAGGGCGTGTCTGCTCGCCCACGCATGCTCGAAAGCTGCAAAATAGTGCGTGTGAAATAAAGAATTTCATTCTTTCATAAGCTACAGTCATGCTTCTTGTGATACATTCAATTAGTTGTGCAAATCATTTTTGCACGCTACAACAGTAAACACATTCCAGAGTACAAAAGTTAAACTTCAGCGAATGCGTCCCCCATAAAGCAAAATATTTCAGTCCTTTAAGGTTTTCATTTTAATTAATGTGGCTTCTACAATTACAGCTGGAGCTCGACTGTTACATCAGTACCGACAATATCGGCTGATGTCAAAATAATGGTTATAAAGGTCAGCTGACTGATACCAGAACTTAATATCGGTATCGGTCTCAGCCCTGAAAGTAAAGAAAAGTCGATCGTCAACCAATGAAGAAACTAACAAGACTCCAGGAATGGAAGGCTGACGACTGTTATTGCTAAACTGTATTGGTCACTGATTAATTTTTTTCTGTATGTCAGAAACGTTTATTTGGAAATTTTGAGTTTTTCTCATTTTAACATGGAAAATAAACACGTGAGGTGGGAAAATTTCCGTTTTTCATTTAGTTGCGTCGTAATTCTGCACACTATGCACACATAGATGTTCCCCTAAGAAAGCCAGAACCTCACTTTTACTTTAATATTTAGGTTTGAGGTTTAACATTTTGGATTGACCCGAGAGCGCTGTAGTTGTTCCATAATAAAATTAATCCTCACAAAAACAACTGGCCCAGTAATTGTGGGCACAGTCTACATGAACTGCTTACAGTTCTGTGGAAACTGGGTGTGTTACACTCACAAATGCTTTTATTTATACAGCTTTATTTATTAAAACAATCATTTCTAATACAGTGTGCATATATATATACACACACAAGTTCATTAAGATAAAAAAAAACTATCTGTAAAAACAGGGTTAAAAATGTAAAAAACATTGTCTTTTCCGGCTGTTGTTTGTTTCTCTTCATTTTGACGCAGCCCATCCGTTCGAGGGCGAGTTGGAGTCTGCTCACGCTCGTCTCTCCGCGCTGCCCGGGGGCCGTTCGCCGGCGCCGGGCCTCTCCTCCTGCGACCAGCGGATCAGGTAGCGGCTGGCCATCTGCAGGTTCCATTGGTACCGGGAGAGGATCCGCAGGCAGTCCTCCTTGGAGCACAGGCTCAGCAAGTACAGCTGCCCCAGCTGCAGGCGGGACACACGTGAGCACGTGAGAACAGGAAAAACCCGAGTCGGCTGTTTGGAAAGGTCACTGAGAGGGTCCTGATATAGGACGCCCCTCCTGTCAACGCTGCCGTGAAGAGTTTGCACATTTAAGAAAAGGAACACTGGGCAACAGAATCAGATATCACAATGTTTTCATCAAAACGTTTTCGTCTCACTGCTAAGGATATTCACAATCTCAGACAATAAATTTTTCTCATATCACAATAACGACACGCGAGTCCATCTGAAAAATGTGAATATTGGGAACAGTTACCTAAGAAACCCTGAAACGTTCTAGACTGATTACAGGCAAACGGTTATTGTTTTATACATTTTACCATTTTCAATTAAATAATTATGGCCTGCAGTTTCAAAAATAAATAACACCCACTTCAATATTTTACTGTAACTGTGTAAGCGTTGATCGTAAAAATAGAAACAAAAAATGCCTGACGTGTTTTACATGTCAGGCATTGACCACAGACGACATGAAAGTTTAACTTTTTCAATTAAATGACAAAAAAAAGGAGAAATTTTTTACGATATTGTACGTTTTTGAGGCGCTCTAGCATATTGCCCAGTATTTAATTATTGCTTGTTTTTCTTTCGGCCGTTGAGCTTCGAACCGTTCTGTTAAAACTTGTGACAAATTGATACCTTTTTATTCAATTTTATTAACATTTTCCTTTTTATTAATTAGAATAATTACTTGTCTCATAAAGTGCTGGTGTTTGTGTTTACCTGGTGTGACTCTAAAGCCTCTAAATCCTTTTAAACTGTGTCTTTGTCCATCACTTATAAGTAGAGCCTGATCGATATATCGGTCGATCACAGATATACTGGCATATATGTTATCAATATCGGCCGCAATAAAGTGAAGAAAATCTGCTTTTAAAGAACAAGACGCAGAAAAAGATGCTTGGGGTGATTTTAAAACGGTTTAAAATCCAGTAAAAGTAACTGTTTTAGTGCACTTGTGTCGTTTATGACAATAAAAGTCGATGAACGTTAAAATATTTTGCCTCTGTTAGATATTAGCTGGTATAAATGTTGCAAAAAGTTTGCATGTATCAGCTGATTTATTGATATCGGAACTTTTTTGCTCCCTGATATCAGTATCGGCCCCATAAATTGCATATCGGTCGGACTCCACTTAAAGGAAACATTGATTTGTATTGATTATATATCATATTTTGATTGATTGATTGATCAATTGATTGACAGCCATGCAGTGGTATGACCTTGAGCTGTTGCTCAGCTCGCGCTGGGTTCCAGTCGTTGCGTTGAAGTGCGACATGCACCTCCTCCGTGGTCACTCCGTGTACGGCCTCCATGACCTGACAGGACAGCGACGAAGTTTTATTTCACGCCGCCAAATGACGAGAGTTTCTACGAAAAGAACCAATGAGACACGTCACCTGAGCGATGAGGCTGTCCCTCGTGTTCTGCACGTGAGGCGGCTTCTCTCTGCTCCGCTCTCTGCTGTCGGTGACCTCATCCAGCTGCGGGGTGGAGCGCGCCATGTGGGTCAGTTTGACCAGGTTGGAGCCGCCGACACCCTGCTGAGGCTGAGGCTGCACGGCGGGGGGCATGACCATGTGCACCGGCCACACAGCACCGGGGACAGGGTGGCCCGCAGGCCTCCTCTGGGACTTCATGTTAATGCGTTTGAGGTTGGGGGCCGGCGGCCGCGGCGGCGGGCCAATGCTGGCCTCACTGAAGCGGCGTGGGTCCTTCTGCATCACCACGCTATGAGCGGCCATCGCAGGATGTACGAGTCTGCCGTGCTGATCCACTCTGACCGATGCTACAGTCTGCGACCGAGGCCGAGGTCCACTCACAACTGACTCCAGGCTCCGGGAGAGTCCTGCAGACGCAGGAGAGGACTTTAATGCACTCAGGTAGGATGACGACTCTCTATCCTGTCTCATGATTCGGACAAAAAAAACAAAAAAACACCTGTACCCTGCTGTAACCTGAGATAACCACTAGAGGGCAGAGTGGTCCACTGAGAGTGAATATGTTGTTTACTTCCTGATTGTTGTCTTCACTTCCACTTAGCAGCTATAAACAAGTTGAAACAATTACTTTTTAACTATTAATTACCTTTAAAAGTTTACAAAGTGCTTTGACAGATAAGGTTTTTTCCTTTGCAGCTACTGAAGAGCACAACACAACATTGTGTCTTGAACTTTGACCTTCTTGCTCATACAACCAGCACAGTCTAAATAAAGAACATATGGTAATGTATTATCTATATACACAAAAGTGCAGTGTTGGTAAAAGTACACAAAACTTACTAACGTAAACGTTAAGAACTCACACCCATATAAATACTACTTGAATGAAAGCCTTAATTCTGATATTAAAAGTAAGTTTTCTGGCAATAAATGTACTTTTGTTGGTGCTGTAAGTTTTAAAATCACCATTGAAGGTAAATGTTCATATATTTACATGTATGTGCTGTATATACTGTATGATAAATGTAAAAGTCTTTTTGTCTTGATTATCAGATCCAATATTCAAATTCTGAGTATCATAACTTTTATCCAACTGACAGTAAAAATAAATTAATTTAACAATGTGCTAATTTGGCTCCTGATGAATCTGAAGCAGACATCTTGTCTTTGCATAATACAGCTCAACACAGACAGCTAACAGGACCAGTTATTTATCAAGCGTAACTAATGTGCATTTTGTAGAATATGAGAAGAATGTGTAAAGTTATGGAGAGACAGAAGGAAGTCACTTTTATGACGGCAAAAGAGCCAGTTTGAATGATGGCATGATTCATAAGAAAAGAATCAGATATTTCTGTACATTACTATAATATTGGAGAAAAGGGAAGGTATGTACCATGTTTCCTGGTATAAAGTACACTGGGCTTTATTTTCGGGTCCTACCTGCCATTTTGTGCAGATTGGAGCCCTCGTTCTCCCTGGCAGGACCCGGCGACTTCCAGCTGCCGCTGCTGCACGGGTCAGAACAGCAAACGCGTTAGAGAAACAGCTTCAGCTCGCTTGCAATCTATACCGGATGAATGAGATTTTCATTCTCCATCTAAATAAAATAAAATAAATTCACAAAGAACAACTGTTTTTCTCTGTTTTGTAAGATTCTATGACGTAATAATGTAAACGAAGCCGCTAAAAATCAACTACACGTCTCTCGTCCTGTTTATTTAGCATGAACATTTATTTGTTTTGGCTGCAGGTAGTTCAAGTCACGTAAATAACTAACGTGTTTATCATTTGGAATTTAGCTCCTCGTTTCTGGGTCACTTCAGTTGACATCATTTGTTTTTAGCCCCTGGAGATCACAGGACAAAATGACAACACTTGTCGGTCAGCTCCGCTTCAACGGGGACGACATTGTAGTGCAGGAAAAACAGCTGCTTGTCCTGACATAAACCCCACATCCTCAATTTAAAATTCCTTCCAACAGATGTGGAGGCGTCGCTGGATTTAAAGCAGCAAACGGGTTCACTCAGGGTGAAGCAGGGTGAGACGGACACTCCCACACCCCCGTGCTAATCACCGCAACGCCTGATTCGGCCTCGGTACGACAGGAAGGAATGAGTGAGGAGTTTCACTGACTCGTCCGGGCCTTCGGGCGTCCCCCAGCAGCGCTCGTGCTTGATGTCTCCGTGGCCGGTGTGCTGCATGCTGCCCTTTAGCGGGGCAGAGATGTAGG
>KV751366.1:4848372-4874638 GCA_001698575.1 Mola mola | reverse complement strand
AGTTTATAGAATTTATAAAAGTTTATTAAAAATGTTCAAATAAAGAGTAAATGCAACTTTACAGGGTAAACAGAGAGTAGCTCACATTGAATGGGTTACATGTTAGTTTTTAGAATATTCCTCTACCTAAATGTCTATGTTAAAGAGTGAAGGCCAGTTTCTAAATGATAGCTTGCGGAATAGCTAGCTAGCTAAACTTAAATAGGGTACACGCTTTATAAGGTGGTGTTAGTATATAGCTAAATGCTAGCTATGCTAGAGTATACTAGTTTTTTAATGCTATATTATAGCGCGTGACCTACCTAAATGCTACATGCTACTTTACATTCTGCATAACACATAAATGAGTAACTGAGTGTGATGAAATGGGAATATTTTTGATTTTATTCTCTATTTTGATTTAAGTACTTGGTTTGTTGATAAGTTAACTTTTCAGTAAGTTAGTTTTCCCCAAGTTTTCTTCTTTCGTGAATTTTACATCATTTGGTGAGTATGAAATGGGAATATTAAACAAATTCAACTGCTAGTTATCCTGTGACTGTGCATTCTTATTTGTGATGATGTGCAATGTTGTTTGCCTCCATTTATCAGGGGACGCAGCCTTTTGAACTGCCACTATGAGTTATCATTTGGTGACATTTCCCATGAGTCGCTACATTATAAATAACATAATGAATTCTGTGCTTTAACCTGGTGTAATTAGCGTGTCAGGGCTCAGATGAAACTCTCCGCCAGTCAAACACAGAAACAACGAAGGTGTTGCTCCTCTCTGTATCTGCTGCGGCCGAGCCAGTTTTACAGGATTTTTTATGCTCTCACGTGGCTGATTATCTGAAGTCAAGCCAGGCAGCGCTGCGGACGGCCTGCCTGCACTTTGCACTTCCTGGTACAGTATCTCCCACCCTTACTCCTCCCTCTCCGCCTGAATTACTCAACGCACACACTATAGATTTCTGCACTCAAAAGATCCTGCGATCAGATCAAACAGCAGCTCAATGTGAAGGTTGTCGCAGGGATAAATCTGTTTATAAGAACGCACATCCACATTTTTAGTTCCTGACGAAGTGAGAAATTGTACTTTTTTAGAGTTTTTATCAGAGCAGTGTACAGAAGAATGGAACAGAATAGAACAGCCGGGGGGGATTTAGAGTATATTATAAGGATATTATGTTACCAAACGTATTTAGTGCCAGACACATGATAATAGTACTGATAGTCTGGTTATTGTCGGAGTTTCAGGTCAGTTTCATGTATTGTTCTCCATCTTTAAGAAAAAATATCAAAATGACGGTTTATTACTGATAAATTTGCATTTCTAGCTTTACTTTATTGGTTCCTGAAAAGACAAAATACCACATTCTCCCATAATAATACGAAGCCGTTGCAAACATGGTCGACGACAAATGTGCTGAAATCGTTCCAGGAACAGTTTGTGTTTATGCCGCTTTAATATTTGACCCCACAGTGACCAGCAGGCTGATATCTGACAATATTCCTGGGGATATAACTCACCTTAGACACGTAAAATATTTGCACTTGTGTGGATTTAAAGCAAATTAGTAACATGTTTTTCGTGAATAAACTATACGTAGTAACAATAACTGTTACAAAAAGCATATAAGCATTTTAAAAATTACCCTTGTTAAATAGCAAGTTGAGGCCTAACATCTGCATTACATATATCAATACTTTATTAAAATGTATGTTTATTAATCATACATTATTTGAAACATGAAGAAAGCAGTTAAAATATTTCTTGATTGCTGATTATTTTGTAATTATTAAAATGATTTTTAACATGGACTTTACAGAGTATCAGCCAATCAAGATGTAATTACATCACAATAATAATACAGTCAGGACGATGGTAGTGTTAGGAGCAACACCGCCATCTGCTGTATAACTTGGGTAATTGTCGCGTGCTGAAACGTCATCAATCAGCGACATCGTTTTCCTTCTCTTTCACAGGCTCCGAAGGCTCACGTTCGCTTCCTGTGAGGATGTGATTTGGAAACACATTTTACCACCATGTTTTTACCAAAGGTATTTGTTTTTTCTTGAACTACAAAATAAAGGTGACCGGAAGTGGATTCTCGGCTCATATACACATGGCTGGTGATCGCGGCTGAAGCCTCTAGCTGCCGGTATGGCCAAACTGTCCGGGTTGAAGTTTCCGGGGGGCTGTCAGACTCTCCCTGAAGGCTTCTGGTCGGCCGTGGACGTGTGGGTGACGAAGCCTCACGTTGTCAACAAGCGTGTTTGCGGGGTGAAGGAGACGGGAGGCGAGAACGTGGACAGAGAGGCTCTCCGCTTCCTGCTGGACGACCCGGAGCTTTCCCGGGACGTGTTCTCCTTCCTGACCGGCCCGGCTCCACCTGCACAGGGGCACCACCAACCCTGGTCTGCCACCATCAGGACCATCATCCCCAAAGTCAACTGCTACGGGACGAGTGTTCAGAAAGAGGTGGTTCTCAGAGGTAAGACTGGACATTGAGTCCTGAATCTCTGTGGACAGATTTTTACTGATTTCTTTCAACTGAATAAAGTGAACTACTCTGTCAAAACACCCACCATTCAAATTCTCTCATCTCAGAACTGATTCCATCCACGAAAACAATGCAGCTATGATGTGCACCCTGTGTATCTTACATATGCATCAGAATAAACACTGTTTTTGATTAAACATTTTGGATCCCAGAGGCTGAATTACATATTGAAATGGGGGGGGTATGAGACTTTAAACTCTCTGTCACTCTGAAGACCGTGACAGGCAGCGGGTCACCTTCCTCCCCTTCGAGGAGGATGCTGCAGGGCACGCGTGTCTTAGGAGGGCCAACATCTACCAGATTCAGCTCCTCCATCAGGACTGCGAGGAATGGTGAGTGAAAAAAATAGAATATGCCACATTTTTTAAAATTCTGAATAACTTAACTCAAAAAATGGTGCTCAGATCATCACCAAATTTTACAAGGTTGTTAATATGGTCGAGATCTGGAGCTGATTAAAATTTAAAGCCTCTTGGTGATGGAATGACGGATGGTGGGGCTGCAGCCCTCTGAATGTCCCATTTTTAAGGCTGTCTCTATTTCGTTTATTGACTAAATTTTAAAATACCGCTATAAGAGCTGCGATGATTGATTGAACGTTTCAGTTTTGTTTCTGGTAAAATTATTAAATATTTGTTGGTTCCAGCTTCTTAAATGTCAGGATTTGCTGCTTTTCTTTGTCATTTCTGACGGTAAATGAGGAGTCTTTGGGTTTTTAACTGTTCTGAGCAAAGAAGCAATTTGATGTCACTTTGGGCTCTGAAATATTCAGGTGCCCATTGTTTCCTATTTTTTTTTTGTCAATTTGAACGATTAATCGTTAATGATTGACAAATAAGTGATCAATTGATTAATCATGAAAATATCCGGCAGATTAATTGATGATTGAATAATCCCTACATGCAGCTCTAATCGCTACGGTTGCACAATTAATCACAAAACAGTGCAAATTGCAAGAAGCTGCAGATAAAAAAGCTAAAAATATGTAATAAAACTGCATAATAATGAGGCAAAGATACCCCGGCTAGTAAAAAATCTTGTTCTCTAGATGTCTCATCACCAGATTATACATTTTTTTCAGTGAAAATGAAAATTAATTTGCAGAATTGATACATTTTTCTCATCATTAAATCAATCGCAATCTTAAAAGCTGTCAAATAATTGCTTTGTGGAGCCCTAAATACAACTTATTAGATGTTTTCTGGGCTACAGTGATAAAGTGTTTCCCTCATTGCCCACTGACATTTATCAGGGTGGAGACGTGCATTCAGTGTGGGACTGATAAACCAATCGTTCATTATCCGTTTCACCAAAGCCAAATGCTTAGTGGAATGTGGATATGTAGTTTCCTCCTCAGTAACAACAAAGAAGAGAGAGTTTACTAAATGCTCCTGTCAGTGTCAGACTATGGCATTAAAACTGTTGAAAGCCTCCATGGGGACACCATGAACGAGTAGAATAAAGAACTCTTTGTCCTGAAACAGGGGCTCCTAATGACAGGACTTATATTTAAGCCTTTATCCTGTCAGCAAACTGTACGTTTGCCCACTTTGCCTCGTTGCTGTTCTATGACACAAGCCAACATGGCCGACAGCGCATATAAAAACAAGATCTGGACGTCTGTTCCTGCAGGACACTGGAGCTGCGCGCGCTGTCTCCGGATGCGTGGTTCTCGGACGGCGTGGCGTACCCCAAGCTGACCTGGCTCTCCACTGACCTGCTGCCCAAGCTGGTGCGCTGGGCCTCCGAGTGCAAGAGCGGCGAGTTCAGGAGCACCTTGTCCCTGCTGCCGGTGGAGAAGTACAGTCTCACCTACCAGCAGCTGAAGGAGAAGTACAAGAACTTGGTGAAGGTGAAGTCTCCGCACCAACCGTTGATTTCACCGCTGCTGATATGGAGTTATTCATCTTTTAACTCTGGTTGTCTCCAGGTTTGGCCAGAGGTCACAGATCCCGAGAAGTTCGTCTACGAGGATGTTGCCATTGCGACGTATCTGCTTGTGAGTTCAAACCTGCTCGTTAATGTTTTGTTATCGGTAATTGCGTGACCGCAACTCGGGATACACAAATGTCCACACCTGTACCTGTTGCCATCTGTCACACGTCAGGTCATGCAGCCAAAGCTGGTTCAATCAATCTGAGTGTGAAACACGGCTCTGACCAAGACAAATCAATTCCTGCCGGACGCAGGTGAATGTGTGTCAGCTGCCGCAGCAGCAGGTGCCACGCTGCAGATGTAAATCAGGTTTGGCTGATGTGATTTAAAGCTCCCGGGACCGCACGTCACCCAGTGACTGTCTCTGTGCTGCAGGTGCTGTGGGCTGAGGAGCGAGCAGAGAAGCGTCTGGCTGCCAGGCAGTCGTTTGTGGACCTGGGCTGCGGAAATGGCCTCCTGGTGCACATACTGACCAATGAAGGGGTAAGCTAGGTGATGATTACGTGTCACTTCCTGGTTCAAAGCTGATCGAAAACCGCTAAAAAACAACCAGGATGTGTTAAGTGTTTTCTTGATAGCTGCCCAGTTTTACACTGAATTTAAATCTATTTAGAATTTGAAACTGCCTGATGTTGTATTGCCTCCGTGTTATGAATAACTAGCAAACTGTTGTATCGGTGTTTGTTTTGGGCCTTCCTAAGTATGATCTGTGGGTCAAGGTCCTTTGGTGCTAAAAAAAGCACATATTGGCACCCCCTGACGGCTGACACATGAACTGCACAGCCAGCAGGTTCTGGCCATTGAAGGACCCTGGGATTAGTTACAAAATGACACCAGTTAGACCTCTCTGTGTCTCCCCTCTGGAGTTATGTCCAAAAAGTTTGTTTGAACTCTCGTTGACTATGACCTTTGCCCTGGAAAGCCCACATTTTTATCACCCGTAACCAGTGTCAAATGATACCAGTTGGACATTTCTATGTCAATTTTGTCAGGAAAAATGGCCAAAAAATGGGATTTTTGATCTTTCAGTGACATTTTCCTTTGACCTTGAAAGCTAAAAAAATCAACCATCTGTACCGGGTGCTGCCAGCTACAAAATGACACCAGTTGGACCTCTCTATGTGAAATCTATATGGAGTTATGTTCAACAATCTCAGCCTTCATAAGACATAAGACACACCTCATTCAAATTAAATAAAGGAAACAAAACTCACCAGAAACTTTGCCAACTCTGAAACGTAAGCAAATCCTTTGTTCACATTTCTTTGACTAATGTGTGTTTGGAAACACCAAAAGGAAAAGGAATGTTTTTATTATACTTGACATGAATTTCATTTAATAAATTAATTAAATTTAGCGGACTAGCAGCTGTGTTAAATGCTAACTTGCTCACAGTGATTCGCTAAAATGTTAAATGTTTTCCAGTTTATGATGTCACCCATATTGGTTAGCATTTTGACATGCTAGTGTTTGCTAACCAGCAGCAAATCACCTGAAGCTCATGGAAAAGTACGTAGTTTTAGAGATATTTGCACGTAAAGCAGAGTATTACCCTAATTTCCACCCAGCAAAATATCAAATGTTAATAAATACTTATGTTAAAATGTCTGGATTAGGGCAGCGATTAACAAGTATTTTCATTGCTGATTAACCTTTAACCTGTTGAGTCGCTTAATAGTAAAACAATGCTAATCACAACTTCATACAATGCCAAAAAATGTCAACTTTATTATCATATTTTATGAGATAAATAGCTCACATTTGAAAAGCTCCATACAGGAGAAAAACTGTAAAATGACTAAATGAACAATTATGTAATCAAAATAGGGGTTAATTAATTTTCTTCATCTAATTGATTAATTAAATAATTGCTGCAGCTCTCGTTTGACTGTCCCATTGACTGTAGCATCTCAGAGTTTGCTTGGTTATTTTAATTTGGTTTGATTTATAATAAATTGCCAACTATGAAGTCCAGACGAACGCTGTCCTCTACAAAGCAGAGTTCTTTCATTAAGCCAGATTTTCTCTGGCAGCTTCGTCAGTGGCGTGGGGCCAGTCGGAGCCCAGCTGACGTAAATCATGTCTCTGAGTATATTGAATCTACAGCACCAAGTGTCCCTAATGGCCAATCACAAAGTAGGGCGAGTGTAATTGAAATTAAACAGTACGGTGAGTGAGAGCGATTAGCCACTGAACGTTATGTCGTCTCGTATTGCAGCATCCTGGAAAGGGCATCGACATACGGAAGAGGAAGATCTGGGACATGTACGGCCCCCAGACTGTGCTTGAGGTGAGCCCTCTGAGCACAACAAAGTTGTTCAATCAGAGTTATTATCTCTTCAAATGGAGTGAATTAATTGTTTTTTTTTTTTATCATTTAAATGTGTTTTAACTTATTTAAAAATAAAACCTTGTCCTTGAGGATGGTTCACACAGTTCTAGTGCTGAAACTATTTCTCAGTTAATTGATGAAATCTGCCCGTTATCACCCTGACAATCTGTGAACTGTGAACTAAGAAATTTTTGAAAGCTTTGCAGGGTTTCCATTTGGCTATTTTCCAACTTTTCAAACCATCAAATCCATGCTCATCTCATCACACAAATGTCAAAAGTCGTGACTAAAGTCAACTTCTCACTGAGAGCAGTGCAAGAAATTGCAAAATTCAACCACAATGATGCAACTCTGACATCTTGTCAAAACAAAACAGCCCACATGTGGCTTCTGCCTGTAGTTAACAGCCTGTTTAGCTCAGTTTTAGCAAGATAAACATCATCACATCAAACTGTCATGTTATATAATTTTTAATATTTTTCACTAAATCTAAGTATTGTGTCATTACTTGCACACGAGCTGCGTTTCTATAAACGGCTCAAGTTTAGAACAAACAATTGCAAGTTTTTTTTCTATGCAACATGAATGTCCCCTAGCGGTGGAAAGCCCCGCTGACATTTACTCTTGTTTTACTTCTTGTATCGCTGCTTGTCTGTAATTACCAACATGGTCTCTTTCCCAGATTAGATGTTTGGGTTGATGATGAAGGTCGTTCAGTTTCTGTAGCTTCTGTTTGATAAAAAGCCCTCGGGGCAACTCCTCTTCTTCCCTTCATGTTGCGCATTAGAAGCCTTAGTGACTCATTATCGCCTCTTGACGCACATATGGTATTACAAGAATAGGCGGACTGCGGCTAGTTGGTTAGCATGCTAATTCCAATGGCTATTTCTTCAATAAAATACATTGACTTCCAGGGTGTAGCATCACAATGGTTACTTCTTCCTGTTATGTTGATAAGGTTAGTTCATGTGTTTGAATGTTTGAAATGAAAATATGTTAAAAATTGAGCCTTTAAGTGTTAGTTATTTGCATAAAATCCATTCAAAGCAACATTAAGAAAGAAAACATATCCTTTTTTATGTTAATTAACAGTAAAGTTTGTACACTGGCTGTGGAACAGTAAGTGTTTAACCTGAGAGAGCCTTATTGCCTCGATAAAAGAAATTCAGATGTAAGTGTGATCCAGATGAAGCCCCAGAACACTGCAGCCTCCCATCCGCCTCCTGGTCTCAGTCTTTCATTCGACAACAAGCTGCCGACTGCTTCCATTTCAGGTCATCTATTATTGACTGACTTTTGTGGCACGGACGTGGCAGACCAATCTTTCCCTCAGGCCTACTGTACCCACTCCTGTACCTTCTGTCGGGAGCCTGTCCTGTTGGTGATGGGTCTGCCTGTCATAATACCTTAATACCTCATGTAAAAGTCCTAGTTTCGTGAAGAATAACGTGTTCCACCATAAACACTAGATAAACTCACTACCTGTCACATTGATGGGACTTTGGAAAGATTAAAACCCTTTTCCTTTTCAGTCACTTTCCATAAATTGATTCTGCATCCAATCTCTCCGACGTGCATGCTCCCTGTTCTAAAGAGCTCTGGTGCTTTTCGGGTCTTTGCTATTTCAGGAAAAAGCAATTACTCCCAGTGAGAGCTTCTTGTTCCCGGGTACGGACTGGCTGATTGGGAACCACTCAGACGAGCTCACACCATGGATCCCCGTTATAGCAGCCAGGCGAGTCATCAGCAGACACAATCTCACTCAGCTGCTAAAGTGCCATCTGATCTCTTCGATTCGGGATAACATTATGCACATGTGAATGTGTGTGTGTTCCTGTGCTGCATTATGTGTATTTCCCAGTGCGCCCACCTGGTGGTGATGTTGAGCCTCTCTGTGGATTTGACTAGAATCTTAAACAAACACAGAACATTTAGCCCTGAAGATTTATTATCATTTTGTTTGGCGCTAGATGTGTTTTTGTCTTTTGCTCTGGCTGCAGGTCTGCTTACTCCTGTCGGTACTTCGTCCTGCCCTGCTGTTTCTTCGACTTCTACGGGAAATACCAGAGACGCCAGTGCAAGAAGTCTCAGTATAAGGAATACATCAACTTCATCTCCGAGGTCAGCCAAGTCAGTGGCTTTAACACGGAAGAGGATTGCCTGAGAATACCATCCACCAAACGGGTAGGCTCAGATACACCAGGGCCAAAGCTACATTAATATGAGTTTTACTTATTTAAAACAAGAAACTGACCATTTATTCTCATCCAGAATGTCTACATACAAAGTTTAAATCCAGCTGAACTTATGACCTGCAGCAATTTGTAGTGTGCTTGCAACTTTCCTGGCTCTGGACCTTTGCTGGATGTCATCTTACACTTTTTCACAAGGTTTCCATCTCTGCTGTCAACTAGCAAATAATTGAGCAGCCGGAAAAAAATCAGGACAGAAATTGTTCTGCACTTCTGCAAAGCTTTGGCAGAATTCATTTTTTGTTATAAATTTGAAGTTATTTTCTTCTGTCTTCAGACTCGGCTCCCTCCTGAGCCGTCGTGACATATCACACAAAGTTCGGGCCATTAATTATTGGATGCTGGCACAACTTTTTTGTTATTTTGCCTGTACGGAACAATGGATGTGGAAAAAAAGACACCCAGATGCAATTGAAGAGTAGACTTTAAGCATTAACTATAAGAATTAAAGCCATTTTTACAAGAAGTCCTCTATTTTCAGAGGCCAAACGTACGTAATTATTAATGCAAGGATAATTCTTAATACTTTGATAAAATTTCTTTGCAATCAATGACTTTCTGATGTCTGGAACCCATGGATGTTACCTTTACTTTACCTGTAGTTGCTGCTTGTTTGTGGGTCTTTCTGCCATCATTTTTGTCTTTAGTAACCAAAAAGAGACCAGGGGCCTCACTTGGCCACTGATGAATATTCCATCTCTTTGCCTTTTGGAAGGTCTTGGGTTGCTTTAGCAGTGTGTTTTGGGTCATTATCAATTGTACTCTGAAAGTCAGTCCTCTCGGTTTTGCAGCATCTGGCTGAATGTGAGCAGAGAATAGCCCAATACGCCCCAGAATTCATCCTGATACTTCCATCAGCAGTCAAGTCATCATGTTTGACAGATGATGTTATACTCACTGGATCATGAGCTGTTCCTTTCCTTCGTCAGACCTTTCTGTTCCCATCATTCTTTGTGTAATTCTAAATGGATAGTGCAATAAAAAAACTAAAACTGTGTCACTGTCAAATACTTACGTACCGAACCATGTTTTCAGAGCTAATAATATGAATTTTTTGTTAAAATTGATGGAGTTCCTCTTTTAATTTCCCACTAGCACAAGTTTTACGTGTGTACCTGTGTAAATTTTATCACAGGTTCTCCTTGTAACGGACCACAAAAACAGGAAATATGTGTCTAAGCCTTTACTAATCCGGCACATGTTCAGGCTCATGTAACTTTTCATTAAAAAGAAAACTCAGTGATAGAATCAGTGGGTGGCAAAAAAGAAATCAAGGCAGAATGGTGGTTTATTGAATAGCTGGTGCAAATGGTAGGTGTGACTCACTTGATTTTTCTTCACTGAGAAATCAAGAACATATTTTTTTTCTTGTAGAAGATGTTGTGAAATGTTCAGCCAGGTGAATCTGAGCTTCCCTACGTTTAGACTGACATTTCTCTCACAGCTCGTAGCCATTAATAGCTTCAATACACAAGGGCACCAAAATTAAAGCTCTGTGGAGGATTTGTATCATCATTTTCCACTCCTGAGCATGTGGTGTTACAGTTTGCAGCACCCGGGGGAGTCCTGACATCTGTTTCCTCGTTCTGCAGGTGTGTCTGGTGGGAATGTCGAGAAACTACAGGCTACCTGATGAGGCTGAGGCCGAGCGGAGAAGAGCTAATTATATCGAGAGCTGCAAAACTCTTCCCGGGGCCACGGTTCAAAGGTCAGACACGAGAAATGACGATGGCTGTTGCCATGGGAGCAAAGACACTGACGGGACCTCTGGGACCAGCTGGGGAGCCGGGTTCCAGCCTAGAGACAGGGTAGAAATGGTTCGGAACTGCGCCGCGCTCCCACGGGACTTTGTTGAGGGCGTTGTGCTGCAGGTTGCTAATGTTCTCCTGGGAATGACTGAGGATGACGGCGGGGGCGGCACAGGCAACTGGAACCGAGGAGGTAAACTGCTGACAGCCACAGAACATTTAAGATAAATCACACCGGTCCTCCGAGACATGAGCTGCTGCTCGGGTACATTATCTGTGAATCCCTGATCCTGTCTCATTACAGAGCAATGTGGAGTTTTTGAACTCATTAATCTGTACTTTCTGCTAGTTATTCTGCCAGCACAGAGGAGGAGATTAGTGTCTAGGGAAGCCATGAAAATGAATTTTAAAAAGCTTTTCAGACTGTCAATCTGTCGAATTTGATAGAAAACTAATTTTACACCTTTGTATGCTTCCTTTTTTTGGAACCACCAATAGGTAAAAATTGCAGAAAAAAAAAAATGATGATGCTTCAGTGTTGCGATTCTCTGCTTTGCTCGCAAGGGTCTTTCATTTTCATAGCGAACAATATAGCATCAGCACATTAGCTTAACAATGGGTCAGTTGGGCACTGATTCGTAAATACTTAGGGTGCCCTCTGCTGGATCGCAGAGCAAACTACTTCAAATGACCAGATGCACTTACAGTTAGGGATGCATGATATATTGTCAGTCATATCGGTAAAGGCCAATGTTGTTTTAAAATATCTGTATAGGTCTGATGAGCAAAACTGTTCCAGTTGACAACCAATTATAATTTCAGTGTAGAAAAAGAAGACAGCAATTTTAATGTTGGTTATTGGTATTGGCCAAATGTTTCAGTTTAATGCATTCCTACTTACTGTACTGTGAATATATTTCTTTTTTCCGTCACTTTTGAACTTTGAATAAAAAAGTGGCAGTTCTAGCTCTGCAGGTAGGCAAGAAACAATCAGCGTTTTTTTAGCATCGTGGCTGAACTTGCTCGGCTAGCTAAAGCTCTCCCGTTGGCTTTCTGAGAGAGTCCAAAAATGACCAAAACACAGTACAGTTTGGCTTCCTTTGTGGTTTTGGAGCAACTGCAAATTTACATGTATTTCGTCATTAGCTTCTTAGCCTTGATAATTCTTTATACACCAAAATGAGATTCAGGTCAAAAAGTGTCTAATTCATTTTCTGTCTGGTAGATGGCTGAGAAGATACCCACAGACAACAGTCTGGCTTCTTCAAATACACGTTAATTTGACACTTTTTGATGCCAAACACAGTCAGGCTGCTCCCCTGTTTGTAGCTGATGCTAATTTAAGATGTTTTTCACCTGGTTTTTAAATGTACCATGAATGATTCATATTTCTTTGCCACAAAGCAAATAAGGATATTCCTAAAAATGTCACACGTCACGAATCCATTTAGACTGAATACGTAGTTACTGTTCGATCTCTCTCTTCGAGCACAAAACAGTTTGTCAGCAGCCTTTTAGGTGTTTTGTGACACCATTTTTGAATACGTCATCTGACCCCCCCCCTCCACATCATCCCAAACAGCCCTCCCACCTCTCGCCAGCACCCTGTCCCCCTTGCATCAGTCAGTAGGGCTTTCGTGACAAACAGCGAAGCTCCTTTGAACTCTGCTGCTGGCCTTCCGTCAGCCTTTTCCTGCAGCGCACAACGTGGAGAGCACCGCACACACACACACACACACTCACCGCCCACGCATCAACTCTGTCAGCCCCTTTGCACCTCTGCCGCCACACACAGGAGCACAGTGATTCAGACTGAAGACTCTCTTCAGGACATCTGTGCAGAGATCGGAGGCAGAAAGTGTGTGTCTCAGTACAGAGATGACTGGATGAATAATGCAGCACCGTTTATGATTAATGCATTAGTGTGCATTTGTATTGAGTTATTGCTACCACTTATTGGCTGTGTAGGAACAAAGGGTACATATGAGGTCAGTCAGATATTAAATAGTTCCAGGAGCGTCTCAAGAGTCATCAAAAGGTTTTTGAGATTTACTTTCTCTCCATCTCCAACTTTAGATTTTTACGTATTAATATTTAAAGTTATATTTTAGTAGAATTGTGGCTAAAAATGTCTCCTGATCCCCAAAACACACAAGTAGCTCATAAAAAAACACCTTTCTGAAGAATAATCAAAGGCTAGGAAAGCTTTTTTAGGGAAAATCTTGTCATCCTGGGCTCGGAAACGCACGAGTATCAAAAAGGTGTCAAGGACTCATTTCTAACTTTATGCAGGCAAAGTTCAATATTTGACACCAATATGACAAAAATGACCAAACAATGTTCAGTAATATTTACCCTGAGGTTAAAATGCTGCACCTTACTGTGGGTTTTCTACCAGTCTATGTTTGAGATGTGCAAACTGTGCTGCTGACTGAGTCAACTTCCTAATTTATGCATGCTGCACTGCTGACTAGGCTCAAGCTGTTATGTAATCACGCCGAAAACAACAGTGAGTGTGTGGCTTCACATCGAACATGCAACACTAAATGCGGTCTTTAAAGCTGGTACAGAAAGGGAAGGATTCACATGGTGTCTCACGTGAATGTCTGTGCGCCGAACATGAACGCCTGCAGTCTGCACAGATTTGAAGCATAGTTTTACACTTTGTTCCTCATATTCATGAGAGCGGTGAGCCGTGAGGAGGGGGAGGGTGTTTCTTACGCAGCTTGAAAATAGATCCACAAGTGAAATGTTCTGACAGAGGGCGTGAAATGTTACACAAATGTCCTCCTACATGTGAACGGAGCAGTGATCCATCACTGTCAGTCCAAGGGCGTCGGCTTCCAGTTGAGAAACGCAGCGGTGAGGGGAGTCGCGGCTAAGCTGCACCTCGTCAACTGTGAACTAAATGCACTGGAGCTAATTAAACGGAGCATCACCGATATAAACAAGTATTAAATGAGTCAAAGTTACCACATTTAATTGAATTAAGAGTGTTTAGTCAATTCATTGATTTACCCGGTCAAGACGAAGTTAATCGATTGTTTGAGTCATGTTTTATTTAAACACAAAAAAAACAAATGGCCAAACATTATCTTGTTCTAATTGCCGCTGGCTTTAGATTCCACATTAAACATAATTTTTTTTCTGATTGCCTTTACGGACCCACCCCGTTTTTGTACCCTGCAGTACATTTTAATGGAAACCCAGCTAGTGTAACAAACATGCTAATGTTCCTGACATGCTAATCGTCTTGTCAGCGACCCCGTGGCTTTGCTAAACACGTTAATAATTGTTTCTTAGTGTTACAGAAAGATGGTTTATGTTATGAAAACCTAACAGTCATGCTTTTATTGGCTGAAAATTATCCTTTTGAATGTTTCCTCCACTCAGGCTGATTCTGAATTGGCCCCAAGCAGCCAGAATCTTCCACAACAAGCAATCAGTTGCTGGCAATCTATGTGTCTGGCACAGGGGGATGTTCAACCCCCACCCCCCATATGACCTGGCCTGTATGCCAGGCCATTAATAAGAGTCTGTATTGGTCTTAGTCCAAGCAGAGTCCACTCCGTCAGTCAATACTAACCTTCTCCCATTAATCCCCATCAACAGTGTAGGCAGTAAAGGGCAGATCTGAACGGTGTATTGATATTGTTTTAAGGCCTGGAGCTCCCCGGGCGTCTGGACTGCAGGACAGCTTCACAGTCACCACTGCATCGCACCAACTGGGTTTGGCCGTTTGAGCGTCTGTGAATGTGGGAGTGTTTTTCATATTTGAAGAATAAGCTCATCAGTTTGGCCAGCTAGATTTAGGACATGTTAGAGTGGTCAGTATTTCTGAGGAAACTGGAAGGCTTTCACTGGAGCTATAGATCTTCTCTAAAGAGTAATGAAAACTTTAAGATTTTGTATTGATTTTGAGCGATTGAACTCGAAGCAATCACTTAATTCACAGTAAAATTCAGGCATGAAGCAACAAGAGACCCTGGTGTGGTTAAAGTGTACCACATTGTGTTTATAAAAAGGCTCAAAGGAGCACGAGAAAAAATGTGACGTGGCCCTTTCCAGGATGAGTCAGTGTATCATTCGACCAAAGGTCAGCACTGATTGAATTCTCTGCTTAAGGAGTCAAAGTCAGAAATACCAAAAAATCTCATTAAACCGAGCCAAAAATCTGCTTATTGTTCTCTACTTTGACCTGAGCATTTCAGTATGTAAATATGTGGTGCGGGTAGAGCGGAGAGGCGACAGTGACTCTGGAGATGAAATGCATGCTGGTTGTTCTGACAGCTGTAATTGAGAACCCTTCACAGGCACGGAGAGACAGTGACTGAGCTGCCTTGTAAGAACATTCCGCTTATAGCATCTGTCGGCTCCTCATGTTCGCCGAGACTGACCGCAGGCATCGACTTCGGTCATCGGACGCCTTATTTAACGGCGGCTGGAAATTATTTCTGTGCACGCCCGAAGCGCCGCGTTAATATATTGATGACTGTACCGTCGATAGACCTTCCTCCCGCTCCTTTTTTCACCGCCGTCTTTCATCCTGTCCTCTCCTTCCTCGCTCCTCCTCAGGCAGCCTCTCTGTGAGCGAGGTCGCCGCGCTGCTGGAGCGGCAAACCCTGCAGCTCTTGAAGAAGGAGTGCGGAGGTCTTCAGACGTTGCTCAAGAACAACCACCAAGTCTTCAGAGGTAGTTATAAACACCCTCATACCCAGTCCACAAAGCATTTTCCCAAATGTCTCTCGAATAATCCATCAAGAATGTGCGATAACACGGATTATGAAAGGTAGTTCACTTGATTATCCACGGCTGTTATTGAAAGCGACAGAGTGGAAAAGACATCACAAAATTAGTAACAGAAAGACGTTAAAGGTAAGACGTCCGTCAAATACTGACACTTTGGGTTGATAGCTCGGGTCGGCTGCCAACCTAAAGTGCCAGTTTCCGATCACAGTAATTGTACTGTGAAGCCTTAATCAAATTGTACCATATTAACCATAAAATTAGTATCATGATATTATTAAATATCATCTAGTCTAATTTAAAACAACTTATTTCACAAGACCCGTATGAATGATTTACAGTATTTGCAGAAAGGTAACAAGAAACCTCCCGAAAGGGAAATCATGGTCACAATCATGTCTTTTTTGAATGGTCAAACATTAGTACTATTCAATATACGACTGTTCAAAGAATTAATTGGTAAGAATGTCGGAATGTTAATGTATCGCAATACATATTGAATTACGTCTTCTGTATTGAATCGTGAATATATTGTATCGTCACTATATTCAGTCTCAGAAATCAGCTATGTTAAGTATCAGAGCTTTAAGAAACTGGATGTAACTAAATTTAAATCGCCACCTGGTGGCCAGTCTTGATTTTAAAAATTGACTGCGGTTCCACAGTATCCTCAATTTTGGGGGGTTATATTAACAAATGTTTAATTTTTCAGTCTCCAATGACCTTCCAGCCAAAAGCTCAGATTGGCAAGATTTGTAAAATCTAAAATAACTTAACAACTTTAATTGAATAAATCCATTCTCTGTTTTTTTATGCTTCATGAATGTTGACTGTAATGAAGGAAGGGAGTATCGAATCAGAGAAACGGTCAGATACAACATTAACCAAAGATCCTAAATGGAACCCAACTGAATTTTCCCCAAAGGGAAACAAATGAGTAAATAAAAATGTATCAAAAAGATCCACAAATTACCTGATGAAATGCATCTTGGGAGTTGTAGTCGACTTTCACACTGAATTGTTGGTGGGAACAATTGAAACAACTGAAACTTTTAGTTTATGACTGGGTCAAATCCAGGAATACCAACAGATTTGTTTGTAAATTTTGGAAGAAGCATTTTATTCTGAAGAGGTCTCTTTTATCTCCCTGTCTTTCCCTTTCTTTCAGTGGAAGGAGGGAGGGTCTACATAAGAGACTGGCGGGACAGGAAGTCCTCCAGAACAGACACCAAGAGGAAGCCCGTTGCCCCTGGCGCCCTGAAAACTCGCCCCTGCTGGTTTCACGAACACCACCCTCAGCGCTGCCCCCTGCAGGCTGAACACTGTGCCTTCGCCCACGGTCCCGATGACCTCCGCCCCTCGACCAGACCCCTGAAGAAGATGAAAAACGATGTGTCGTGATTGGCTCATTTGCCCAGAACACTTTTTAAAAGATTTGGAATTTATATTTAAATCGAGTAACCTTTTCGTTGATTTACAGACGATCAGTACTTGAAGCCACTGGCACAAAGACGACTAAGCTCAGGTCGCAGCTGTCTGACTTTTATTTATGGCATCATTTCTGTAAACTGATGTGTTCCGGCCGAGCTCGCTGCCACCTCTGGGTTATATCATCTGCCGAAATCTAGTTTCAAAAGATTAAGATTATTTAACAAGTGGATTTTTGTACATCCCAGAGAACCGTTTTCTTACTCTGTATTAAATAGTGTTTCAAAACACATCTTTGTTATGTCCAATTTTCTACTCCGCTGCAGGAAAACTTTAAAAGCTTCAGTTAGGAAGTAGAGTCACCTCACACAGGTACTTTGAGGTTCACAGGCAGGCCGCTGGATAAAGAGCATACGGCGTTTCAATTATTTATTGGCAGGAGTGGGGGGGTCTCCTCTCAGCCGGTGGCATAAATGTCAACAACACTAAAGTCCAGCCGGTAACGGCGGCGCGTTGTTTGTGTTTGTGTATGTGAGCGACAACAATCGGCCCATTCATACCATAAAAGCTGTTGAATCAATCGCACACAGCTGAAGGAGTGAGAAAGAAGCTAGGATGTTGTTGTTTTTCAGCACATTTAACTTGGATCACAAGTTGCTTCATGTGTTGGACAGGAAGTGATCAGATATGATGACCTAGTTTTGCCGTTTGGGTCACAAAGGAGCAGTTGGAGTTGTTTCATGCAAATTCTGCTCTTGGTTCTTGTGTCCCATTTATGGCAGGAAAACTATAACTGACTATAACTTAAAAAAAAAAATAACATTATTTTCTAAAATCTTTTTGACTAAACTTTTGCTTGACTTTTCTCATTTTCTGAATACATACATACATAGATAATTGATAGATTTTTTAAATTAGATTTAATTCTGTAAGTCTATATTTTACAAACATATTCACTTACTCTACATAGTTGTCAATCAAATTTGACTTTATTTTAAAAAATGTCGTCTCATAAAATCAGAAATAATGTATAAATAAAAAACAGGGAGTATATGATGGACAGCCACTAACTTTAGAATAAAGCAACATAATTGACAAAAACTTTTAAAACATAAATACTAAATATTTCTGCCTGACATAATTTGCAAATAAAAAAAGTATAATAACTACATTAAAATACTTAAACTTGCTTCTATTCTTTTTTTCTGCATTAATATTTCAAGAATACCAAATTATGCAACTGGACCAGGACTGGCTTCCAAACTATTGGTGATGTCACAGCTCATGATGATAGGCCCCGCCTCTTAAACATCAGATTTTCAGTGATTAAGGTGGAAACTTATTCTATGTTTTTCTACGTGCACATCACTCCACGCTGTGTGGCTCAAACATTAAACTGTACGAACAGAAAGAGGATTTTGCACTGGCTGGGGGGACTTTAAAGTCACACTTTGCTCTCATATAATTTTGATTGGAAAAGTCCTTATTTTGACTCCAAATCTCGTCCTCTGACTTCCCCACACAATTTCGATGCACTGACTCCACGTAAAGGACAGAAGGCATAATCTGCCGTGAATCCGTGCTCTGGTTTTCCTTTTCAGAGGATAAATCCATGCAATGATTGACAGGGTCGTCTTGAGGTTAGTTACACATTAGCAGACCGGACGCTCTCGTAGCTCCTCATTGAATATTGATGACATATTTACTCAGCCAGGGAGAAAAAAAGGCGCATCTTAACAGGGATTTCCAGTATTTTTCAACCTGAGCCATATTTCTCAGTCTTTTAGGCTCTAATGTTTCACTTTATTTATTTATTTATTTTCTTAAACTACTTCAGTATGGAGTTTCATTAGGATAATTCAGCTTGACAAGGCTATACAATGGGACAGCGTTGGGCAAATCAGAATACTGGAAATAAATGGCTCTTTTTTACTGCTAACTAAGCTCAAAATGTAATAGCGAATATCTGGTAAAATGGAGTGAAACACAGTGTGTTTTTCTCTCAATAACTGCAAACACATTCTATAAAAACCAATGTTTGTTTACTTCCTGTCACTGTTGGTGAACCCCACACACACTCAGTCAGTTGCCGAAGGGACACTTCCGAAGTTTTCTGAATTTTTTTCTTGAAAGACGGGCGAATTTATGTGAATTTGTTCCAAACTTTTTATTCCATGCTGTGGTGATCTGCCTTCTGACAGAAAACAAAAGTCTTACTAAACTTTTGTTTAATACAGTATCTTATTGAGTCAAAATTCAAACTATTATTTCTGACATTTTGGTTGCCATTGCTCTGTTGAGCTAACAGTCCTAGCTACCCAACCCCCCGCTGGGATCATTTAAAAAATAAACCACGTATTTAGTGAAAATTTTAGAGCCTAAAAGACCAAGAAGTAGGGTTTAGCTTTACATTTACCTATTAAAGGTTCTCCTTTTATTAGTTTTCTGGACAATATTCTGGACCGCTGACAGTCCGTTTAGATCTGACCGTTGCTTCAGATCAGAGCTGCTGTGTTCATGAATCCGATCGACCCGCTGCCCCACATTTCACTGCACAGAGGCGTGACGGAGGCTTCCTTCCGCCTGATCCCACTCACCGTCACATCTTTGACCCCCACACTCCCCCGGCGGCTGTCCGATAAGCCATTTTGACTGTGTTTATGTCCGCCTCGCACTGCTGCCCTGGAGACCGGAGGAGGAGATCCACGAGCAGGCATTGATCTTCCCACACTCCTCGCTCGCTCCTCAGCGAGGACACAACTGTCATCACCAAGCCCAAAGACACTGCTCACTTTGTTGTGTTCTGCTTTAACATGATTGCACGTCTGCGTAAGAACCCTAAAAATGAGCCTCACCCTTTATCCTGGTAAACTTAGAAAATCTTTTACTCCAAACCCCCCTGCTAAACCCTTTAAAACGAAGTTCTGTTTGGCAAAATTACATAAGCTAAATTCCTTTGTGGCTCTGAAACGTCTTGGATGTAATTCTACACTTGAGCCTCCTTTTAGCCCCTCCCATCTCCGCTCAGCGCTCCGCCCCTCTTCCACCTGCTCTGTCATCTCCTGACTAGTCTACTGTACACCGCACAGTGGCCAGTTCTGACTTTGGCGTAATTCAGCCAGACATGTTTGAACCAGACACAGATTCCCAGGAAGAGGAGGCGGAGCTACTTGTACAAGGTCGCCTACGAGTTGATGTGTCAGAATGGGAGTCATCAAGATGGGTTCCTCAGGTTTTTCTGCATTTTTCGCCGACTCATTGGTGGATTGCAGAACAAAAGCAGAATAGTTTCACCCTTTATTACTATAAACTTTATAAAATTGAAATTTGATTGTTTTTTGTTGGTTGAGCTGCTCGCAGCTCACACCTACACTGTAAAAACCAAGTTTAATGATTTTATTTTTACAGTGTATGCAGCCTATGTTGCGAGGCCCATGGACGTTGATACTGGAGATGTGTTTCCACATGTCTGTTGCTCCAGAGATAAAGATGTAAAATATGTAAACAAACTCCTCCTGGGAAAGTGGTCTTTTTTTTCCTCCAGAATTGCCCAGAACTCGCAATCCATTTATTTATCCTGCAAATTTCTGCCGCGCATGTGGGATTTCTCAGCAATAACTAAAGATGTCCATGGACAAACGTCATGACATGATGAGAGATGCTGAAAGATCCAGAGGATGGACGGTGCTGAGCACATCGGCAGACAGACAGAATTGCTCCCCACGCATGAAATCTAGGTCAGGGAGAAGTGTGTGCGTGTGTGCGTGTGTGTGTGTGTGTGTGTGTGTGTGTGTGCCTCAGCCAACAACTTTTCACAATGTTCCCATCATGCTTTATTCAATGTGGCACCGCGGGGCCCCAACGTAACGTAGCCACTCCGAGACGCTATGTTGGACGTACAGAAGTGTCTCCTGAAATCTTGTTTGGCCTCTCTGTTTATTTTGTTTACGAGCGATTTTCAGTAAGAGGACTCGTTTCAGAACGTTATCTCATGTCAATATTTGTACACACGGATGCCAAATTTATATAATTTTCCCCTCAATCGAAGCAATCGAGATAACTGATTCTCAGAGATGCTTTATCTTTTCATTTTGTGTTTTGATTGTAACTCCGCTGTTTTGATTATAAACTTGATGTTTATTTTAATCTGTACAAACTGCTGCTTTTTTAACCTTTGTTTGGATGTAAATAACGTTTTGATTGCTAATTCCATTTTTTTTCCTGCTGTAATACCTGAATTTCCCCATTTTGGGACAAATAAATTAATTTTATCTAGTGGACTAACTAGTCTGACAGTTTTCCTAAAATTTAAATATAAAAAAAAAATCACAATATTGCCAATATATTGCTTATAATATCACAATATATCAAACTGTGACCCCTGTGTGACTCCATTTTAAAATTAGTAATAGTATTAGTAGCCAAACGTGTTCGTCTGGTGGTTTTCAAATTGAAATTTTAATTTAAACTCTTCATATGGCTTTTTTTTATTTTAATGTGAATTTTGATAGCCTTTGATATATAAATATATATTTAATTGCAGAGTACAATTCCTGTAACACTTCAAGTTCACTTCATGTGTATAAACATGGTAATGTGCTGTCAAGAAACTGAAAAAGCCACCGCTGCATGCTCTGTGGATTATCTGGGGATAAAAGCTCCCGGAAAGAGTCGCTGATGTTAACTTTTTAAAATCTGTCCGCACCCTTTTCACGCTGAGCTTATTACACATCGATGTGAAGCATTTACAGCATTGATTTATTGTCTAATTGGCCACTTGAGGCCAAACTGCGCTCAAACACCATCATTGACGTTTATATCACCAAGGGTCAACATGGTGAATGTAGAACAAATATTTAGCCGATGACTCGGTCACATGTTTGACCACCTGAGGAATCTGACCTTCAGCTCCGTTTGGTCTCAATTCTGCTGAATGCTGACAACAATAACACAAGATAATAATAATAATAAGATCGGATGGATGACGATTATTATATCCCCGACTCTGGGGGAAATTATGGAATCATTAGCAGCGCCGCTGCCACGCCTGCTGCAGACCCTTCCTGTCAGCAGACCCTTCCTGTCAGCAGGTGCAGTAACGGAGGCCGGATTTTATTCTTTCATGGCGACGTGTCTCTTAATGTGCTGCAGCTCCCTTGTACACGAACTACTGGAGATATCATTTTCTGCACACTAGAAGATATCGATTTACAATGAGGATTAGGGCCATAGTTAGTAATAAAAAAAATCCAGACACTTCAATTAAAGTTGTAAAGTTAGGAGATTAAAGTCAGAATATCAGGAGAATAAAGTTGCACATTTACGAGAAAAAAAGTCTTGTAAAATTCTGACTTTTTTTTTCCGTAGATTTATGACTTTTTTTCTTTAAAGTGTATAACTTTATTCTGAAAAGCTAAAAAAAATTCTTCAGTGCGGCCCTAAAACTCTCAGATTTTTGAGATAATATATTTTATTTTATTATTCTGCTTCCCTGGCACTCTGGTTTTAAAAAAAGAACAGTTACAAACGTACGGAGTCGGACCAGGCCTGAGTGCTGACGTCAGACGCTCGGTCACATGCGAGAGGCTCATGACAGCTGTGGCCGGAAGTTTACTTCATTTTTTGACAGGAAAACATCACACTCACGCTCACGTGGTTCAAGCCAAAGAGACTGCAAAAGCCTCTGAAGGCAGGTAGCAGTAAAACCACATCAGGTTTAGAGCTGAGGAGGAAAAATCTCCCCCGTGGCAATAAGGGAGCACCATGCCAGGCAGGTTGTGAATTCAATGTGAGGAGAAGTAAAGAAACCCCTGTAAGCCGAGCAAAAAATTTTGCGTGAATAAATTCATCTGTAGTTGTGATTATTGAATCGCTGCGTTCACAGAACTGGAAAGCACTCAGAGAGTGCAAACCTCTGCCGAGGAATAACGGTCCCCTCCCACATGTCAGTAGACCTGCTCATATTTCAGCTTTCTACCTTAGGAAAGAGCACATGTTGGCGCCACCTGATGGGTGACACATGAAGTGCAGAGCCAGCTGCTTCTGGGTGTGTGATTGCCCTTGAGATTAGCTACAAAATGACACTGTTTACCTCCACCTCTGTATGTCGATTCTTTCTCGAGATCTGTCCAAAAAATGTGTTTGACCTTTCAGTGACCTTGAGCATTGAGCTAGAAAACCCAAGAGTTATTCAGCTGTAGCCAGTGTCGAGTGACAATAGTTGGACCTCTCTGTTTCAATTCGGTCAGGAGAAATGGCTAAAACAATGTGTTTTCTGACAAGTGATCTTGACCTTTGACCTTGAAAACCCCAGAGTTAATTATCTGTAGCCTGTGCTGTCAGCTACAAAATGACACCAGGTGGATCTCTCTGGAGTTATGGGCAAAAAACATGATTTCAGACTTTAGGGTGACCTTAACGTTTGACTTTTGGCCACCAAATTTGATTCAGCTGTAGGATGGCCAAAGATACAGATTTGATGAAAATTTCATCAAAATCCATCCGTAACTTTTTGAGTTATCCTGTTTACCAACAAATAAATAAGCTGAAAAACACATCGGTCACATTTTATCAGAGCAGTTCAAGATCGAGGTTTGTTGCTGTTAGCACCCAAGTTGCCTTTATTCCGTTATTCTGTCTCCAACCAATGTGATGCAATATTAGGTAAACCCCGCCTCCTTTTTGCCTCTGACGTCACACTTCCAGCTGACACCATGTGAGAAACGATAAAGCCTTGAAATCAACCTCCCGTCCTCGTGCACACTCACCAGAAAGGGAAGAGAAAAATGCACCCGACTGGCCTGATGTGGAGTTAAAAAGGGGGTTACCATAGAGGCAGACCTGAAAAGGGGTACCGTTGCCACGGGAGACGGGCCGAGGTGACCCAGACGGCACAAAAGCGTCTGGGGCTATCGGACCACAGTGAATCACGGCTGAATCATGGTCACTGCGGCCTCCTGTTGCATGATGGGTAGGGCTGCATTTATCTGCATGAAACTGAAAAAAAGCATCAGTGTTTACCTTTCCTCAGGCATCGCCTCTCCAAACACAGCGCTGAGTGTGTGTTTGCCTGCAGAAGGGCACAGCTGGTAGCCAATAAGGAACAAACCAAACAATTCAACAGACACAGGCGGCTGCACGGGGGAGGTCAGAGCCAGTCGAAACACTGACACGAGCGCCGCCGCGCCAGCGGGTTAATTACAGGAGGCCACTGGAGCGCACATTTCATTCCCCTAAATTCAATCAAATCACAGCTTAGCCACTTTTAGAGGAGTTGGAAATGGGTATTTTATTTGAAAATATGATAATGACGAGAACAATAATGCATATATGTTAAGATAAGAATGTTTTAAAACCATTAGACATTTGTTATTGATCGACTTGATTAGAATTATTGACAGATTATCACTAATGTAAATTAAAAAACAGCTAATGAAGCTCTAATCTTGTCATCAGTTGCCTGCACTGTAAAAAATAAAGTTGTTGTTTTAGCTTAAAAAAAGTTTAAGTGCCCAGGCTGCCTTAAAATATTAATTTCACTGGTCATGAGGAGATGAGTCAAGGAAAGTTTTTGATAATTTAAAGTTAAAATTGGTTTAACTTAAAGTAACTTAACTTAAAGTTAAATCAGTGATTAGATTTTTACAGTGTGATTGGTAAACTATTTGAAAAAATGGTGCAACTGGGAGCTCATAAAAACATGCCAAGATTATACCCCCATCTCTGCTTCCAACCTAATGCTAAGCTAAGCTAACATTTTACTGTTTTTGTCCTTACCTCCTCATCTAACACACTGTTTTAACTTAAAAATTAACTTCAAAAAAGTTATTGTCTAGACCACCTTAAAATTTCAAGTGGACTGAACTTGACAGACAGTTGAGGAAAGATGATTCAAAGTTAAGTTGGTTTTAGCTTTTTAAGTTCTTATTAAAAGTTATGATTCTTTTGATTTAAAATAATGAATTGAGTGTGATCTGTAAACATTTACATAGAGTGCATATTTCACCCCGTTATGCTAAGATAATGGGCTTTAGCTTCTTATCCAATACACTGTAAAAACATTGTTTAAAAAAAGTTAACGCTGTTAGATTCCAGTTAAAATTCATTGAAGTTGAAGAGACAAGTTAAGGTAACTTTTTTAATAAATCAAAGTTCAAAGTTAGGTTTTCTAAGTTAAAACAATTGGGTTTCTACAGTGTGATGAGTTAACGTTAGCTTATCGAGAAATGGTGCTTCACAAACACACTTTCCCCTCCGCTTCCAGCCTTATGCTAAGCTAAGCTAACAGTTTGCCAGCATTAGCCATCATTAAAACTTATTGGCATAAAGAAGACGCTTCAATGGTCTTCTCACATTCAGGGAACTTTTAAGGCGGCCCAGAACCCCCCAATTCTTTTCAAAATTTTATTTTTTTAGTTAAAACTTGCTTTAAATGTTTTTATAATTCTGAGTTAAAAAGATAGTTTACGTTTGAGTCTTCGACGGTGCTTTGAAGTGTGAACTCTAACGTGTGGACACGTCATATCAGATGAGACAGAAGCAAACGTACAGATTTTTTTTTCTCGTCGTGAGGTTTAAAAATACAAAGTGAAGCGACCGCCCGGTTGAGTCGGACCGGCACACGCTGGATTATGCAAGTGGTAAGGCTCGATTCGCTGTAAATATTTGATGAGTTATCATGAGACACATGGCCGCACACGACTCGAAGTGGGCCTTCGAGTGCCAAAACACACGGAGCAGTTTGGCTTTAACCGCACAGATTAGAGTGAAAGCGTCCTGCCTCGTGAGATTCTCCCAATCTTCGATACCAGAGGCAGAAGGCCCCACACAGGTGATACTATCTGCGTTTCCACCGTCCAAAATGGCTCCCCAAAATGACCGCGCTTTCATAGGAATGTTTGTTCGCTCTTCGTTGCTTTTGAAGACTGGCTGCGGCTCCCCGGGGAGTGACAAGTGGGCGGCGTGGACTGAAGGTAGCTCTCGCAGAGAAAGGATGAATCGAGGCGGTAACTTATGCTTAATTAAAGATTAAGGAGTAATTGCTGGCTGGCCTGATTAGGGCTTATATAACACTTGTTAATACTGCATTGGGGCTTCGCTGACAGAATCAAGCCTGAGTTATTGGCCACTAAATCACTGAAATCACACTGATTAGTGATGCACGTGAAAAAGGTTTGAGAGGGGGGACTCGTCTCTTCGCCGGAGGCCCTGAACATAAGATAAATAAATAAATAAATATTCACATGTTGTTAAGTTCACTATTTTAGATGAACAAAAGCC
>KV751366.1:4828908-4848328 GCA_001698575.1 Mola mola | reverse complement strand
TATATATATTTTTTTTTTTTTTTTTCTGTTAACACTGCAAAAACAACAAAATAAACCAAACTGTTAATTTATCAAGGTGTAATTTTGTATTAGTTTTACAAGCCACCGACTAAAAGAACATTTAAAACAAACAACAACAAATATCGCAAGCAAATGAATAAGCATCGAAAGGAACAAACAAAAAAATCTAACCTCGACAATAAAAAGCAATAAAATAATTGGAAATGAATCAGCTAAAGAAATAAACAACCAATAAAATAACAGCGACAAAACAAAACAACAAAAAGAAACAAACATTACGAGCAAATGACTCAACGACCAAGGAACCACACAAAAATCTAACTGCACCAACAGAAAACAACAAACAAGCATTTCAATGAATTACAAGATAAGTAAACAAAGAAATCCAATGACGGCAAGCAGAAAAAAACAACAACAAGCAAGGAAATAAATAACAAAGGAAATAAACAATCTAACCACAACAAACATGACAAGCAAATGATTCAAATCTAACATCAGCAAACGTACCAGGCTAGCAAATAAACAGTAAACAAAAAAGCCCAAACTATTGGACCAGGACAACAAAAAGCAACAAACACTAGGAGCAAATGACTAATATGTTACCACATGACAATACAAAACAACAAATAAAAGAAACAAACCAACAAATCAAACAAACAAAATGAGCCGTCCTTTATTCAGAGTAGCTATCAGACATTATTATTATTATTTTTATGGACAAGTTAAGCTGTTTTCACCCACAATCGAACTTCCAGTTGAATAAAAATCTTTCGTATTTAAGGACTCAGCTGGTGGGAGTGGCTGCCGTGCACACACACACTGCGCCTCCGTCGTGGCCTCTGTGGTCTTCACGTCATCTGCTGTCACACAGAAAAACTTCCCCACGTTAGAACCGCGCACACACTTTACTTCCTGATAAATATCCAATGAGAGAGGGGGCCGCTGGTGAGTCACTACGCTGGGGGCCTCACCCTGAAGAGCCACGAGGCAGGAGAACGTTGGAGGGCCGGTGGACGCGGACGTGGGCACCGTCTGCTCCGGGGGAGTTGGCGAGGACCAGACGAGGATGAGTAAGAGCGGAGCGGCCCAGGCAGGACACGCCGGTGGAGAATCAGCCTCGGAGGGGAGCGGTGATGAGTCAGCGCTCACGCTGACAGTGTGTTTACTATGGCAGCCGGTGACATCTCAGATCTCCTGAGAAATTCACTGGCCACAAACTGGAAACACAAACTTTTCAAACCCACAGACCTCCTCCGTCTGCGAGCCGATGGGAACTGATGCTTTTCTCGGAACAGGAAGTCACGCATTCTGCTGTACGGGGACCCAGACAGGTCAACACACCGCAGCTTAAGACAACAGCTTATCGGTTGGAGACAAATGTGGTGCAAACACAGGTGGATGTTTCCAGGGATACTTATTCATCTAATTTTATCTGAGTTGTATGTACCTAATTTGATCTTTATCTTAGCTAACTTTCCTATCCAACACAGTTTTAAACCTAAAAACTAAAACCATCAATATATGTAAACAACCTCAGAAGTATTTCGATAAAACCCTGCGTCTGTGTTCAAGTGCGTGTGTTCATCCTTGTGCATATTTTATTTTTTATTTATTTTCTCGCTGTGTAATTTTGTATATTGGCATTGCTGTTGCATCACTGATCTGATTGTTATTATTGTTGTTATTTGGATTTGTAAGCCCTAGTCCTCACGTGCCACCTGGTTTACGGACACGCAGGTCACCTGCATCGTACTAAAATGTTTTTGTCTCCGTCCCACTCCGGCCATTAATGAAACCCTAAAAAAATTAAATTCTGTTTTGTAATATTACATATTTCCTTACCTGCTCTGGCCTTTTCTTATTCTTAAACTAGTCTACTTTACGCTGCGCAGTGGCAAGTTGGAGTAATTCGGCCATACATGTTTGAATATGGACGTGTTTACAAAGTCCACAATGCAATGTCCATATCTGTTTAACTTCGCCTATGCTTTGCTAACTGTCAGCAAAGATACTGCTTTACAAGCTATGCTAATAGTATGAAATATTATACACACTTCCAACCTCCCAAGTGGGCAGGGTCACCTCTCCCGCCCAAATACAACTGTACGTTCTTAACACCGACACATTACTAAAATGTCAGAGTCAGAAAAGGAATGTTTGCGCTTGTTTTTAGCCTCTAGCTTGATGTTCGTGCAGATGTCACAAGAGTGCCTTACTGAGGCGGAGCCCGGTCTCGAACAATCACATGTTAGTGTTGGGATGCTCGCAAAGTACATGACTTGCGAAAAAATTGGATTTAATTTTTACTTTGATGTCCCCAAATCTGTCCTTAGTTGCACTAATTTCAGCCTAAAGTGTGAATGAATTCAATCTATCGCAAAACTTATCACCTTTCCGGGTCCATCACTGACGGTGCTACTTGCGGCCTGATTTTCTGTTTGGTTGCAAATTCTTTTCAAAGTCCTGATACTGATGATGATGTGGTGCTGATGGGCCAAAAGATGAAGAATCTCCCTGTTTGTGAAACCTGTGCTGAAGTACAACTTCACAAAGTTCTCCACCAGCCTCATTATGGCTCCTCTGATGTCTGGCCTCTAAAGTGACCCGCTAAAAAGTTGTGAAATCATGACTTTATTCTCCACGATTTATTTCTGAAATGTCTTGTTGACGTCTGAACTCCACACGGGAGTAATTTCAACAATGAATGCCTTTTGTGGAAGTTTAGACCCTAACAGACTGACACAAAGGGCTGAAAAATACTGGAGTTCGCCTTTAATATACCTCCATACAAACAGACTGTCTGCTCTAATCCTGCTTTGCAGCCTTGTAAGTATCACATCAAAGCTTTGCCATTACTCTGACAAAGCGTTTGCCATCTCTGGACAGTATCATCCTCAGGCCTGTGAAAGGCTGATGAAGGAGAGTCTTCTTCACCACTGTGCCCGCCTGCACGTTGCTTTCATGAGGCCAGGGGTAGTCTTAGGCCTTGCTGGGCCTGCTCCGTCTGCCCACCGGTGCCCCAGCTGGCTTCAAAGCGCCGCTGTCGCCTCACCATAATGACTGCAGGCGCGTCTGCTTCGTGTGCTCCGCGGCTCTGCCTGCACGACAATACTCCTGCGCTCCGAATCAGTCGGCAGTTTGAGCTCACATTTTCACCACTTCTACTCAAAAGGCATCTTGGGTAAGTTTTCATCATTTTTGACTCTATACACCTCCACAGTGGATTTGAAATAAAACAATCGAGATGTGATCCAACTGCAGACTTTCAGCTTTAATTTGAGAGGTTCCACAAAAATATGGCGTTTTATTCAGAGAACCTCCATGTTCAGGGGCTCAAAGGTGTTCGGACAATTGACTGACTGACAGGCAGTTTCAGGGCCAGATGTGGTCCGAGACGGATGAAGCAAGCTAAATCCTGGAGTTGATTTCAGGTGCTGAATTGACCTTTGGCAGCTGTTTGACTGGAGCATCATTATGAAGTCCAAGGAGATATCAATGCAAGTGAAGGAGGCCATCATTACGCTGAAAAAAACAAAATAAACCTAACAGAGAGTTAGCTAAAACCTTAGGGGTGCCCAAATCAGCAGTTTGGGCCATTCTTAAAAAGAAAGAATGAACTGGTGAGCTCAACAACATCCAAAGACCATAAAAGACTACATGGAGACAAGTCCAGAACACTGTGGATAAGGTTGGCGTATCATTATCAAAGTCTACAATTCAGAGACTCCTTCATGAACTGACGGTTTACAAGGTTAAAACCTCTGGGAACATTCAAGAACGGGAAGGACAGATTAGACTCAGAAAAACATCTAAAAAAGCCACCATGGTTCTGGAGTCGGATTCTTCGGGCAGATGAAACCAAGATAAACTTGAATCGCGATGATTGGAAGAGAACGGTGTGGAGTAGGAAAGGAACAGCTGATGATCCAAAGCACCACATCATGTGTCAAACACGGTGGAGGCAGTGTTATGGGATGGAACAGGCTCACTGCTCACTCAGGATGAATTCTGAGGTGTAAAGGGCTATACTCTGTGCTCACATTCAGCCAAATGCTACAAAACTGACAGGACGGCTCTTCACGGTGCAGATGGATAATGACCCTAAACACACTGTGAAACCAACTTGAGACCTTTTGAAGGCGAAGAAATGGAATATTCTTCAATGGCAACATCAGTCACCTGATCACAACAGAGCAGCTTTACAGTTACTGAAGACAAAAATGAGGGCAGAAAGATCCAAAAAACAAGCAGCAACTCAGGCCGTTGTTGACTGAAAAGAATTTTCATCCAAGTGCTAAAACTCTTGATTGTTTGATTCTGGATCCACTGTGTTGGTGTATAGATGCAAAATGATGAAGACTGTGTCATTGTCCAAATACGTCTGGATCTGAAAGTATTTCAAAGCTTCACGAAGACTGTATGAACTGATTGATGAGGCAGATCAATAAGCAGACTGGGCTTGACCCACATCAATAAAACACTAAAAGACTCCTTTCCCGTGTGGCTTTGTGCGGTCTGCCCTCGCTGGGTCAAAGGGATCTATTTATGCCTCCTCCGTCCTCTCCTTCGCTGCAGATAAAAGATGGCTCGTTGGGAACAAAGCGGCGGCTCAGACAGAGCTGTGGACACCTGCGGCGGGCCGGACCGTTTTGTTCGCCCTGGTGTTCGATAGAGCGATGGAGACCAGGGGATGACGGGGGAACATGAGCGGCATTTAATAAGAGAAAATTCCAAAAGCCCCTCCTGAATCCTTCCTGGCCCCCTTTTTTTTAAGATCCAACCCCTGTTTGACTGACACATCTGCACAGTTAGATCCTCTACTTATGGATTTATTATTTTTAATCTATATTTATTGTACAGTATTCTTAGTTTTCCTATCTTTGTTAATTATTCGGAACCAAAAATAAACAGTTGCACCATATGGAGTGTTTGTGTTTGTGTCTTTGTGTCCTGTTTGTTGTTTCATTCACTATAAGAGGGAAA
The DNA here is from genome assembly GCA_001698575.1 of Mola mola. Taxonomy (NCBI): domain Eukaryota; kingdom Metazoa; phylum Chordata; class Actinopteri; order Tetraodontiformes; family Molidae; genus Mola; species Mola mola. The sequence continues at coordinate 4,843,324 of KV751366.1, read as the reverse complement.
AGTGCATCAGAGCAGCAGATAACGGCGGCTTCATATTCTCCGACCATGTAAACGATATTTACGTCCGCGTCGAAAGCCTGCGCTTCCAGAGATGGCTGCGATAGCTTCCTAGACCGGGGCCGTTGCCATGGGAACGTGACTCATCACCAGGTCTTCCTGCTCTACCTGTGGCAGCTGCACAGTAACTCATGACGAGCTATTCCCAGCTCCCCTTTGTTTGCCCACCAGCAGCCTCAGTTTTCAATAACACGTCGTATCAGATGTCTGCAGCAAACACAATGAGACATAATTGCTAAAAAGGCTTTTACAATATGCGGTTCGCTGGGATGGAAGTCGAAACACGTCTGCATGGGAGCGCTTTATAAAATGTCATCAAAAATCATCTGTAAATAAAGATTTGTTTATATAGTACATCTCAAGAAGGCAATTCAAAGTGCTTCACCTAAAACCAGGGCCGCACATGAGGTGGGGGAAAAGGGGCTTTCTGGGGCCCAGCCTCTAGTGGGGGCTATGTAGTCTTTTTTTGGTGTAATTTAGCAGGAATAAGATTTGGTAATGTATAGGCGGTGCACTGCCACCACCACCTTTTGGGTGGGGCCCCTTTTCTGTGGGTGGCCCCCCATCATTTCTTCTGAAACCAACACACACACACACACACACACACAAAATAAAAGAACAGAATAAAATAAGATAAATATAATCTTGGATTTAATAAAATTTGCTTTGATGCTCCCAGTGTTAAATGGTTCTGATGTTGTGGTTGACACCTTGAAAAGGAAAAATTGGGGAAATTCTACAGTACGGTAGCTCCAGAGAAGTACGCAGGAAAACATTATTACAACTTCCTGTCTCATGGAAGAAGGTGAAAATTCGCCGTGCCGCCAAGGCTCGACTGTGCGAGCAGAACTCAGGCTTTTGATGAGTTTTGAAGCTGATTGGATGAAGTCTTTGGAAGAAATGTGTTAAAATATATGAAAGCGTTTGATTGTGATTTGTAATTTCGGGGCAAAAATGGCCACAAAAACAGTAATTGGAGACTTCCTGTCGGTTTTATACGACAGAGTTCATGGGCCACATTGATTTTGATTTTTAATTTTTTTGTTTGAAAATCAAGTCATTAATTTACGAGAAAAAGTTAGAAATCTACAAAAAAAAATAGTACGTTTACGAGAAAAAGAATTTGTAATCTTACCAGAAAAAAGTTGTAATTATGTAGGAATAAAGTTGCAATGTCATTTGAAAAAAAAAAAAAAAAAAAAAAAAAAAGTCCTAGTTTTACGGAAATAAAGCAGTAACTTTACGAAATTGTACGCGGAAACAAAACAGGCAGGTCCTTGGACAGCCTCCCTCCCTCTCCGTCACTGTCCCTGGCATTTTGTCCTACAAAAAGAGACGATTTCCTCCATCTGTGTAGTTTTTCTTCGGAATAAACACAGTTTTTTGAACGTCCTTTTCCAAAGTCCTGACACGGATGATAATGTGGTGCTGATGTGCCAAAAAATGAAGAATTTCCCTGAACTTCATTTTGATGCAGCGGACTAAAATTTCCACGTTTGTTCTCATAATATTTGGAGTTTATTCTCGTAAATGTTGTTGGTTTTTTTGCCACGCCGGCCCAAATACTCCATCTTAGTTTAACAGAGCTTTTGTAGATCTTGGTCTGGTACACATTCATACCACATTTTATGCTGCTAAGTGAAAGCAGGTGTGAGGACTTCTACGTTTTTGGCACACCCATCAAAGACTCGGTCCGTTTCAAGAAGGCCAAGAGGGCGCCTCATCGCCTCCCAAATTACACGAATCAACATGCATAAAGTGCCGAAGGGTTCTAACGTACCCTAATGTGTGCAAACAGCAGCGATAACGGGATGAATCCTCGGCCGCAGCCTCTCACACACACTGACGCCGGCGGCACGTGTGTCTGTGTGGCGCCTCAGGTATGTTGTCATACATTGAGCCGTGTGGAGGAGGCCCATCTGTCACAGCAGCGCTCGCCCTGTCGACAAAATCAACAAAATCCTGAGCTGTCGATGGCGACAGGCCCAAAACGGTGTGATGTGCGAGGGGACGGGAACCCTGGAACTAAACCACCTCCGGCAAGGCTGCTTTACAACATGGACTGGCTGCTGTTTTCCTTGAGTATGACTAAACCCTTGAGATCGACTATTGATCCGCTGCCGAGCGAGCGGATCACGCTGTAAAGGTTAATGACGCGTGACCTGCTTTCCTGACCCCGTTTGTGTCCTCACAATACCCGTATGCGAGCTATGAGGTATGAGCGGATAATTTTTGAAATAGCCACAGTGAAACCAAAAAGAGGGATCAGCTTTAGCTAAATTTTCACAGAGTGGGGAAACACCGAACATATGAAAATGTAGAGAAAAAAAGGGCTTTTCATAAAAGTTTGCCTGAAAAAAATAAATTTAACATACGAATTTAAGTGTTTTTCTTTGTTAATTTTTATCGTCCGCTCATTAGGTGAAGTTACTCTAATTCATATATTGCTTATTGTCCACACATTTGGGTTAATGCTTCACAACAAAGGTACATTAGTTAACATTAGTTAATGCAGTACTAAGCATTTACTAACAGTTAATTCATGTGTCACCTACTAACAGTCCTGGTGCTAAGTAAGGTATTGATGCACTAGTTTCTAACCATAATACTAACATTAGTTAACACTGTAATCCCCGTTAAGTAACAGTTAGATAATAAAGTGAGAAGCCTCATAAGCTTAATAAAGCATTTATTAATCCTCTTTGTGACCCTTATTGCAAAGTGGAAAACATGTGTTGACAGTTGGTTTTAAACTAATATATATGAATTAGTGTTTTACTTAACGTGATGACTGTTAATCAATATGCCAACTAATCATTAATTAAGTGTTTATTACTGCGTTAACTAATGTAATAAGGATACCCTCATAGTAAAGGCTTACCACAATATGTCAGTAGTACACAACAAAATCACAAATACAGTCCACCTCGAAGTGTGTTTGGAGGAAAACCTCCAGTGTTGCGTTATTTATTATGACCGGTGTGTGATTTTAGGAGTTGAGGTGGAGTTGACATCCTTAACGAAATAGACCCGTGTTCAGCTGCCATCTCTCCTTCCCCTGCAGAGGTACAGAGAGCTGTGGAAGCTTCCACTCTGACTGACTCATTGATCCTCCGTCCGATCGTTGCTTTGAAATATCAGCAGACTCACTGTGCTGGTAAACAATTTATCCATGCTGCCGTCTATGTTGCAGAGGTAGGAGACACATTTGTGATTGCACTTTTTTTTCTTTACCTCTCAGTGCCGCCTTTCTGCCAGTTCTATCTCAAATTTCTAATATTCACTAAAATGTATATGAGGGCTCAGTGTTGGACGTCTGAGAATCATCTAGTAGGTGAAAGAGTAAATGCTACAGCCACATAGATTCATTATTTTATCGTCATTGTTTAACAAATTTACAGAGATAGTTATATATGTTGTCTGCCGCTGCTAGCTGACACCTGTCACAGACAGCTAACATCTGCGATGAACAGCAAATGTCTGCTACTACTAGCTAACACCTGTAACAACTAGTGAATGTTAACCTCAGCTAAGTCATGTCTGCCACTATTATCTGCAACTAGCTAACTTTCCCTCGGATGCAGTGGCATGAAATAAATGAAATGGAGTATTTTCTTGCTCTCAGGATGACAGTCAGATCCCGTTCGGTAAGCTCGCTGGCCAGTTGCGTACTTGGAAGCTCTCAGCGCAGAGTTTGTCGGACGGCCGAGGTCGAAAGGTGACCGCGTCAACCTGCTCAGCGCCGCTCTGTTCTCTCCTCGTGATCCAATTTGCTTTAATGATCTGAGTCGTCTGACGTTAGCCTGCTTTTGCTGTCGTCAGTCAGAGAGGCGAGACTGCGCCTTAACGGCTATTTTCATTATTGATCAATCATTTGTTGTTAAGTTTTCAAAAACTTTCCTGTCAATGCTGGTTTTCATGGCAGCGACGTAATTTTGCTGAGCAAAAGTGTGGCTGAGGTCGATTTTTCCAAAGTTTTGCTCTGACTAGTACACAAAGATGACAAAACGCTCGATGTTGCCGCGTCGCATTCGACGCACTGTCTCCAACAATAGAAATGAGCTGAATGCGGTTCGCGCACAGCTGGAGGCGTCGCTCACGTGATTCTTTGATGGCACTTTATCCTGCTAGCTCAGACGTGCGGCTAACGGCAGCTCTGGCTCCGAAGTTTTCCGGGGTTCACAAAACTCGGAAAGATTTGTGTGGATTTACACCAAAATACTGTTCGATCTTTTAGCAGATTCAAACAGCGTGGAATAAAAACTCTGGAATAATTCGTAAACATTGCGAAACTCCAGAAAAACAGCGCCCCCCTATGGCAGTTGACTGAAAGTTTATGTTTTCTCTACAGTTGTTGGCTAAAGGCACAATGTAGGCATCCACGTCGTGTTATTTGGAGCATATTTGGATCATCGTTTGCGATTTCTTTCCGACGTTTGGACTTCTCTGTTGCTGATATATTATAATATCATTTTTGAGGTCCTAATGGCCCAAAAAAAATTACTTACTTTGCTGTCTGTTGCTGGATGTTTCAGTGAATTTGGGTGTTTGGAGGCATGTTTGTGGTTACCTACCGTCACACACATAAGGGCCTCCTCTGACGGCGCTCTCATTTGCGCATGTGTTCAGCTCTCTGCTCCTCCAGTTAGGTAACACGCCGGCGCTGGGAGTTATATCCGAGGCGACACCCTATCAGGCCTATAAATAGCTTTGCACTTTTCCCCCAGGAGCCCAGCTGTAGCTTCCTTTTGTGGCATTTGATCACTTTTTTGTAGGCGACTGGGATCAACCCTGCTGCTGGCCTCTGTCTCCCTGACTTTCTGACACGTGCACAACCTCACACACAGTGTAGTAGCTTCATTTCTGCAGGAACACAGTACGTGGGAAAGGCCTTCATCCGCTGTTGGGATGCTTTAAAGAGGCAGTCACTTCCCAGGTCGTCCACTGCAGGATTCCCCCTAAACCACATTTAATAATGACTCAGTTGAAACACTTGAGCCTCGCCGCGACCGGCTCTCTGATACTGTTCCGCCAGTAAAGGAATAAAAAGGGGCACTTAATTGGAGGGGGATGGGAATTCAGGCACAAGCCTCATGACGTGTGGGCGTATGAAACACACGCAAAGATATGTACAAAACCCCTGCAAGCTGCGTCTGACCCCCAGTGAGTCACCGTCTACGCCAGCTCCTCCTGAATTGGGCATGACTCAGGAACAAGCGTGCATGTTTCCGCCGTGCGATGCCACTGCAGGTTACAGTGCCTTCCTTTGGGTCAGGACATCTATTTTAGGCGAATAACTAAAATAAACAGAGCTGCACGTCTCAATGTGGATGTGTGACGACACACTAGGTGAAAACAAATCAAGGAACCGACAAAATCAAAGGGTTTATTGGTAGAAACTATGTAACTGAATTTATCTATGGGTAACTAATCATTTACTAATGTGTTATAAATCATACTATAACAACATCTTTCCCCCAAAGTGTAGTCAAAACATCTTTACTGTCGCCTAGTGGTGGGCTGCAGTATAGGCGATAAACTCCTCCCCCTCTGTGTTATCTTGCAGGATATTGGTAAAAATAAAAAGTCAAAGTACACCTCAAATAAATTGATAATAAAGATGATGTCTGTCGTGTTGAATATTTGTTATCAGCAGGTGTTAAATTTTCTTTTCAGTTTGGATTTAATTAGTTATTTGATTGAGTAAAAATAAGAATAAAAAGGAAATTAAACAAATGACGTCAGCAGATGGCAGGACTCATTTTTGGGTTGTTTTGACTTCATTTTGGGGAGAAAGTTACGATGCGTCGTCCATCTTTATTCACGTCGATGGTGCCTGTCCATCGTCCAATGCGATGTGCTACTGTAGCCCCGCCCAGTCTCTGCTCACGGCTCCGACTCTTGTCTACACCCAAAGCCTACCTGCCATCCTCTAACTTTGAAACTAGTCTACTATACGCTGCACGGTGTCGCCGTCTGACACAGGACCGTTTGAACCAGACACGGATTCCACAGGAAGAAGAGGAGGAGCATCAGAATGGTAAGTTTTGTCTCTTCACTGTTAAGCCCCGCCCCCGCTCTTTATTTGTGGATGATTAAAGGGCGCTTTCATGTTTTCTGTGCAGGGTTGGACATAAAACATAAACGTTTTGACCTCCTTAGTGTGGACAATAATGTGAGACTAATAAAGGAGAAATTTAACTTCAACCCTGATTCAGAAAGCGTTGGTTCGCAGGGATGAGCCACAAATTAAACAGAATGTGAGCATTTTGGAAACCTTTCTGACGGAGACACAGTTGAAAAGAGTACAAAGACAAAAGTTTAGTGTTTTGTTTATTGACTTTTCTAAATATACACTTGAACAAGTTAAGACGGGGGCAACAAAACACTGGGGAAAGTCGTGGAATGCTCAAAAACAGCTGATTGGAACATCCCACAGGTGATTGTATCGTGATTGGGTACAAAAGTGTATAAATAATCGATTTTACACTTTGCGCAACAGTTTTGTGAACAAATTTCAAACAGAGCAGCAACTATTTAAACCCACATTTCATTTCAGAATCACACAATCAGTCGATTAAACTGTGATTGTAAGTCCACCAAAACGCAGCACTTTCCTCTGAATTGCTGTCAGCAGTTGTGACAGGTTGGCTGCAGCCACGGCACTTTAAATAATTCACTTCAGGAAAACGATCCATTCGCTCGCGCACCTGGTGCCTTTCGGTCACGTCTCCAATTATCCGCGGGCGCATTTCTCTGCGTCGCCGCCTTTCTCCTCCTCGTCCCCGCATCGATCCGCGCGGGCGCGTGAATACCTCAGCCCGGCGGTGACCGACCTGCGTTTGCGCGCAAGTTTTGCGGAGCTCCGGCGCAAGTAAAGCTGTGACTCTGGGTGTTTTTACGCCATCCCCTCATGTGACGCGTAAAGATGCTGAGCCGGGCTGCCTCCCCTGCTCCTCCTCACTCCCCTCCCGCGGCTGACGGGGAACCATCGCGGAGATCTCGGAGCGCGATGGCGGCTCGCTTCAGCACGCTGGACAGCGCTCGTGGAAGTTGGGAGAGGGCGGCGGCGCGCGGACGCACGCGGATTTAAGCGCATCTTTTGGGGATTGCTGCGTGAGGAGGCGACCATGGTCCATGTGAAGGGTTTACCACCGACAGCAGGCGCGGGCAACCCGAGAGGGCACCTCCCGGAGTGAGACATGGACTTTGCCGAGACCATCTCCGCGCTGTTCATCGTGGTGGTCGCGGCCGTCTCGCTGTTGTCCAACTTGTTGGTGCTGCTATGCTTCGCCCACAGCAGCGAGATCCGCCGGCAGGTGCCCGGGGTTTTCACCATGAACCTGTCCTTGTGCAACATCCTCATCGCCGTGCTGAACATGCCCGCCACCCTGGTGGGGATCATCAGGGAGCAGCAGCCGTTCGCGGACTGCGTTTGCCACACGCTGAGCTTCCTGGAGACCTTCTTGACCGCCAACAGCATGCTGAGCATGGCCGCGCTCAGCATAGACCGCTGGATCGCGGTGGTCTTCCCGCTCAGCTACTCGGCTAAGATGCGCTACAGGGACGCGCTGGTCATGGTGTGCTACTCGTGGCTCCACTCCTTCACCTTCTCCCTCACGGCGCTGCTCTTCTCCTGGCTCGACTACAGCCACGTTTACGCGTCGTGCACCCTGCAGCCGCGCGAGGGGGCCGGCGACAGGATCAGGTTCGCGGTGTTCACCGTGGTGTTCCACGCCAGCAGCTTCGTGCTGTCGCTGCTCACGCTGTGCTTCACCTACCTGAAGGTGCTGAAGGTGGCCAGGTTTCACTGCAAGAGGATCGACATCATCACCATGCAGACTCTGTTCCTCCTGGTCGACATTCACCCGAGGTACATCACCCGCAGCGCGTTTTCTCTCACCAGTGTTCCATTCTCGGGAGCAGAGAGACTAAAAGTGTTTTGCTGTTTTCAGCGTCAAGCAGAGATGTTTGGTCGAGCAAAAGCGGAGAAAGCAGAGAGCCACCAAGAAGATCAGCATCTTCATCGGCTCATTCGTCATCTGCTTTGCTCCTTATGTCATTACAAGGTGAGTCTGAGTCCAAAATCAGGGAAGACACAGCCTGAGGCTTTACTTTACTACACCGTTAACAGTATTATTACTAATCATTGATTCATCGCCGTCATTTCTCTGAACCAGAGGATTGTCCCCCTGCAAACACAAACATGGTGCATGACAGAGGGGGTCAACATATACTGGCTCCTGGAGAAAACAAACAAACAAGAAAACAAAACAGAAGGCGTGTCGGGGTGGTGATGGTGATGCTGATGATCCGTTTGAGACCGAAAAAGTGTCACCTGAGCCGCTGATCATTCCGGATCCGTTTGAAATGAGCAGAGCCCAACCGACACTGATATGAGGGAGTAAAACAGTCCTGATATCGATACATAAACACCGATTCCTCGATTGAGGCCATCAAACACTGAGGCGGAATATGTTACAGATTCACAAGAACTTCATTGGCTTAAAGGAGAGCGAGGCACTTAAAAACCGCGACTTTCACTGGAAATGTCACGATTATAAATCAGCCCAAGCATCATTTTTTTTCTGCATTAGCTTCTCTAAAACAAAAATATCTTGATACTGGATGATATTGATATCCGTGGACGGATGTATCGGTCGGGCTCTAATCTATTCCCACGTTTAATAAGCAGTTGACGAGACTGAAGTGGAATTTTAATTTAGCGTTTAGTGCTGCGATTTTATTTTAATCACATAAACAAACAGTGTAAGAGACAAAATGCAAATAACATTGAGAGGAAATAATCTTAAATTACCTGTGTTAGGCCACTTTAATCACTGTTATTACATTTTAAACTAACTTTTAATTGAAAATGTAACCATTTTAAGAAATCCCCATTGTTGACTTCCTCAGTATTTACACCAACAGAGAAGCTTGTTTTTCACTAACGAAGTGAAGAGAAATTGTACATTTTCAACGTATATGCAGCCGCCGTTGGTTCCTCATCAGCTGATGATCTGAGTTTAGAGCCAAAGAGCTGTTTTTACATGTACTCGCTGCTGCCACCCCTTTAGGTTGGCCGAGCTTCTGCCCTTCGTGGACGTCAACCGCCACTGGGGGATCGTCAGCAAGTGCCTGACGTACAGCAAGGCTGCGTCCGACCCCTTCGCCTACTCCCTCCTGCGTCAGCAGTACAAGAAAGTCCTGGTCAGCGTCGTCAACAGGCTGCTCCGCCGCGACCTGTACCCCTCGTCCGGCCACAACAGCTCCCTGGACACCGAGAATGAGTACTGCCTCCAGAGGATCAGCTAATGGCCGTGGAAAAAAGGCCAAAAAACGAGGGTTTGCCTCCCGGAGGAATGTGGGTGGTGGGAAAGAAGCAGACAGGACATTGTGAGGGAAAAGAGAAGAGACAGATTGTGGGTGGGGGGGGGAGCAGGGGAGAGCAAATGGAGGGAAGGCAGAGGGTGGAGAGGAGTGAGATGACAGCAGTGGGAGGAAAGATGAGAGCGGCGGGGAAGACCTGATTCATCGGCGATAAAATCACACACCCATCAGACTAATCAGTCTGTCATCGAACGCTCCAGACGCACTCTTATCGCGACGGGGCGAAGCGGCCTTTTGCACCGGGTCGACCACTTTATGCTGACAAATCCTCACGCAGTGGACCAGGCGACGCTGGAAACAGACGCTCGCCGCGGTTCCCTCCGCCTCCAGTGAACGGACGCACCGCCGCACACCGTATTGACCGTGTTAGGCTTCCTCCGCAGTGTCTGAGCAATCGATGCACTTTGTCTAATTCGCTCTGAGCTGCTGTGGCTGTAGGAGCCAAAGGCGTTTAGCGTCAACGTGTTTCTGTAATCGCCAACAAGTACGATGAAACATCTCAGTACTTTGTCATGCAGCTTCAGCTTCGGAATCTTATGCATTCGTACGGGCAGGGGTGTCAACCTCAATTTTGGCCTTTAGAGATCAAATGTCACGGTGGGGAAAAATTCCCCAAATTTCCCATTTGGTAACACTGGACCAAAGTTTGAATAATCCCATCTCGGCTAAACACTCAACCAATGTGCTTCAAACTTACACCACATATGTACAGTAACAATATTGGGTTCCAAAATCAAATTATCTCAAAAGGTCAAAGGTCAAGGCCGCACAAAACAACATGTCAACATCCTCTGAGATGAATTCTTCCAAATTTTATACTGCGATACCTTTCTAACTAATTTCAGTTGTGAGTAAAAAAGTCTACATTTAATGCCAGCAAATTTTTTTAAAATATCATTTTGGTAGCATTTTACACTAAAGGTACATTAATGAACATTAATTAATGCAGTAATACGCATTTACTAACAGTTAATTAATGCGTCATGTTATCAATTACTAATAAAAAGTTCCCATGTTAATGTGCTACTAATTCAATAGTTTCTAATGATACTATTAATATTAGTTAACATAAAGCATTTATTAACCTGATTGACCATTTATTAATTCTCTTTATGACCCCTATTGTAAAGATGATCAAACATTGCTTAAATGAGACTTTATTAATGCACAAGAGCATTAAATCAGCATGATTTAACTGTAATAAATCATTTATTAACCTGAATTAACCATTTATTTAGTGCTCTTTGCGACGCCTATTGTAAAGTTGAAAACATCTATCCCTTACATGGCAGTTAATAGTATGGTTTTAAACTATTTAATAATGTATGAATTTGTGCTTTAATATGATGAAGACTAGTAGTAAATGATTTAAACTAATGAACAGTTAGTAAATTAATGCATTAACTAATGTAAATTAATGTACCCTTATTGTAAAGTGTACCATAATTTTAAACACATACATTTGGATATTGAGAAAGCTTAATGTTAGAAATGCTGCATTAAACAGCAGTGATATTAAACGGTTACGTGTAATATCACTGCTGTGGTAAAACTTAGGCAGGTGTCCCAAAGAAAGGGGCGGCTGATGGGCCTCGGTGGAGCTGTGGGCTCACTGATTGTTCATGTTTTTCAGATTGTCTTTGTGTCAGTAGGAATACTGAGAACACAGCCACAGAGTAGACAGAGTAGTGTGTGGTAACTAGCTAGCCTCGCTTTTTTTCCACAAAAAGGTTAAATATTTTATTAAAACAAAACACAACTGTTGTTTTTAAGCAAACTTTATACATGCAGCAGAATATTCAGCACACATTCATGCACATTTCAGTACCGGTGAGTATTAGCTCCAGAACAGGGACTTCTTGTTAGAAGCCACAACATTAAAGACTTTCACCTTGTTAACACGCCCATGTGGTGTTTCCTGTGTACGGCGACACACATTATGACTGAAATAAGCATCAAGGTCATGGATGAGGATTTCTGTTTCCACTCTGCAATCCACCAATGACAGTCTCTGAAAAAAACGAACACTGTCAGACTTTTCACTTAAGGAGACCATCCTGACGATTGCGGGGGCGGGGCTTAACGCTGCAGAAACAAAGCTTACTTGGCACTGGACACTGTAGCATACAGTAGACTAGTTTAAATGTCGGAAGATGACAGAGCAGGTAGGGGCGGGGCTAAAGGAGCACATTCATGGTCCTGAGACCTGGTGCGGGACCCCTTCAGTGGTCAATGCCAACAATGCCAAATCAGACAGGTGGTTTTAATGTTGTGGCTGAATGATGGTAGATTCATTGCTGGCTTTGGTCTTTTTCATATGACTCGTTGACATTAAGACAAAACTAAAGACGTAAAGTACACCCGACCTGTAAAAACGTGCGCGTGTGAATGTCGTAGCGATAGCCCACTTCAACCGGACACACATTTGTAGCTCGAGAAGATGTTTCTATGGATCTTTACATGATGTTATTCTATATTTTGCACTGTACAGGAACAACTTTTGTCTACTTAAAGGGGAGCGACGGGATGTAGCATAGGAATGCTGTCAAAATGCTTTAAACACACCGTTTTGTGTTTGAATATGTGACTCTTCAACCAGGAACAGCTGTGTTGTCACTGAAAACCTGTTTTCTTTTGTGTGCACATGCATTTTCCCCTCCTGTGAGCCACTTGCTGTGCTTTGGCAGAGTGATTAGCTATTAGTGCAATGAAAATGTCAGTTATGAAGCTATTAAAATTATCAATGTTTTCACAGTAACGTCACAGTGCCCCCCTTGATTTAATTTGCGAGTCTCTAAATTGAATTCAGGCGGCGCAGTTTTTGGACATGAAACGGCAAATTGGACTTTAATTGAATGAGAATCAAAGAAGATTACAGGCAATATTTGGAATCTGAAATTGATGGATGAAGCTTTAGCGGAATGGAAATTTTAAAAAAGAAAAAGCCCTTTTGGTTAACCTGGAAACCTGTTTTCACATCACACGTTTGCACCTCCATCTGCCTGGTGGACATAATTATACCCGGGATGATACGCTGTAAAAAATTACTGCGGTGTCAAAGGAGCAATCTCTGTTGCAGCGGTGTTATTGCCAAGTGTAATTAAAAGGACGAGTCAAAGATCACCTTTGCAGATTAGTGATGCTGATTTATTCCCACTCAGTAATAACTGGCTCAATCTGATGCATGGAAACACACCAACAGCAATTATTTGCAGCATGACGTGATGCCGTCTCCCGTTTTTGTTGCTGAATTTCAACCATTCCTGTTGAAAAATGGATATGAAGCCTTTTCGTTATTTGATCCTATCATCGGGAAGTGAAACGGGTTGATGAAAACGGCTTAAATGCATCGTTCCGCTTGTGTCACAGCTCCTTTAAAAGGAGGGGGTGAGCCGAGTGGGTTTGAAGAACGTCAAACCTCTCTTGAAACCATATTTTCTTTATGACTTTGACTCCTCTGGCGCCGAGCGTAGCTCCAGGACATCCGTATAATTAAGCTCAAGGAGAATTTAAAGATAATTTACCTGAGCGGGCACACACTCACTTTGGGGAAGGCAGTGAAACGGCGTTTACTCATCCGAATGATTCGATTTAATGATGGCTGTGGATGACTTAAAAATCTAATTCTGGAAACAATGCAAACCTGGAAAAAGTGATGCGCTCATTAGAAAATATGTTTATCATAACAAACATTAGCAAAAAGGCTCATTCATCTGATGAAGTGCATCATTTTTTAGCAGAGGTGAAAAACGGTAAGACACAGCTCAACAGCTCTATTTCCGTTTGCTATCTTTGTTAAAGGAGAACTAAGCCCTATTTGTTGGTGTTTTAGGCTCTAAAATTTCACAAAATACATCTTTTGTTTTTAAAATTACTCTATTATAGAGATCAGCCACTAGAACCGTTTAGCTCAACATGGCTGTTCAGTACAACATCGGGAAAGCCAAAAGCCCAAAATGTTATTACAAGTGTCTTTTAACATGGAGTAGATACTTACAGCGTGTTTTTGACTCAGTAACTGCAAAGATACTGTATGAGATTTATATAGACTTCCCTGCGTCCTGTCGCTGTCACACACCAATGATACAACCAGTGAATTGCCAAGGGGGCGCTGTTGTCTGAAGTTGTTCGATGTTTACAGAAGACGGATTCGTGTAGATTTATTCCAAAGTAACGTCTGATTATGTGGGAGGTAACCCCATAAATACTAGATTTACTTTAGAATAAATCTGCACAAATTTGTTTGACTTTCAAAAACAATGAAAGGTGTCAGAGGACAGCGCCCCCTCAGCGTTTGACGGGCCGTATCTGGGGTGACACTTTCAGGTTACTGGGGTTTTTCAGGTCAAACAGTTACTTATAATAATAAAGAAAATGTCTCAATTTCAAAATTAGGCTTCATTTTACACACCTAACTCTTCCAACTTAATTTTTGTTGTTTTAATGATTTGCTGTTATAAGGACAAACGTGATTGTTGTTGTTCTCCACGGGACCCCAGACTAGCTGGGCCCGGAACACTTTCCCATTTTTCTCCTGTTAAAGCTGATGTAGGCAGGTTATTTTCTGTGTCAATGGGCCAAAATTCCATAACAACTTTTTTGGCCAATCACAGGTTATTTCAGAGAAGAAGGTTTTCCTTTTGGGGGTTCTACAAAGGTTAGATGTGTGAGCACGACTCCATAGATGGTGAAAGGCCGCTACAACGGCGGACATCCCAGCAGGAAAAGTTGCTCTTCCAGCATTTTCAACAACTGCATCTTCGGCAAAGACACAAAAAATGGAAGACCTGTTGAAACAACTGTCCACGAACCTTCTCGAGGGCTCTGTGACTGTCTGAAAGGAGGGGCGGAGCTACGGGACAGAAACAGGGAGGGGAGGGGGAGCCGATTTGCCACCATATGGGTCTCATATGTGATTCCCAGAAGTTTAAACCTGCTGTGAAATTTCAAAGCAGGAAGTTGATTTCTG
>KV751366.1:4798718-4825915 GCA_001698575.1 Mola mola | reverse complement strand
GCTTCTTTGGCAGCGACCCGGAGGAGTGTTACGACCCCCTGGAGGGCCTGAGAGGTGAGCGCGCGCGCTCCATGAAATCCAGAAGGTGTTCATGATTAGTTCCATGTTTTCTGTAGTCACCTGCAGGAGCAGCAGTCTGGTGCGCACGCATGCGCAACCCCAACCCTTTCCTTATCCCAACAAAAGCTGTTTTAAATGCCCACAATCAGAAACAGGCTTTTAAAAGCAATAAAAGATGCTCTGCTTTCACAGCAGAGGTCACGTGTGAGCCAGAAGAGCTGATCCGAGCCTGGAATCTGGCCTTTTCTGGTGGTTTTCCACTGCCTGAATGTGTATGGAGGCTTCAGAGTTTTACAACCCAGTTTGAAGGCCACGTTAGAGATTTTATTTTTGTAAATTTTGAGGTTAAAGTCAGAAACTTATGAGGAAAAAATTTGAGGCCACATTGAAGATTTTTTTAAGAATAAAGTCACAAATTTATTTTAAAAAGGGTTGTAAATCTACGAGAAAAGAGTAGTAATTGTACAAGAAAGGCAAAATTGTCCATTTAAGCTTCAATCTATTACATTTTATTTGGTTTTTATTCAGAGAATTAAGTCATAAATTTACAAGAAAAAAAAAGTCACAATCTTACGGGAAAAAAGTCATAATTTTAAGGGAATAAAGTCGTAAATTTAAGTCTTAAGCCGTAAGATTTTATGTGGACATAAATAAAACAGGCAGGTCCTTGGACGGCCTCCAAAAAGGCAATTTCCTCCAAGTCCGTGTAGTTTTTTCCTTCGGAATAATTACAGTTTCTTGTAAATTATATTCAAAGTCCTGATACCGATGATGATGTGGTGCTGATGGGCCAAAAGATATCTGATATCTGTCCTCAAAAGGTAACAAACTAAAATTTTTCTCATAATATTTCAAGTTTTTTTCTTCTAAAACTATGACTTTAGTCTTGTAGAATTACAAATTTATTCTCCAAGTCTCCAATTCTTTACGTTGGGTAGTTTTGTCTGTTTTTTTAGAGGCAGAATTTGGTTCAGATGTCTGGCAGCTTGCAGGCCGGAACCCTGTAACTAGTCCCACATTCTTCTAATCTCAAACCGATGTTCCTGTTTTGACACGATCACGCAGCGGCCGAAACGTGTGCACATGGCGCTAAAGTCACGTTCAAAGTGGGTTTCAGACAGCAGGGCCTCACTGAGTTCACAGCCTGTCGTTAAACATTACGGTTATCAAGAAGTACGAAGCTTTGTTTTTAGAAGTTTAAAAACACCCCCAAATGTTTGCTGCTGTTTTCATTGTTTCTGACATTTTAATAACCAAGAGCTTGAAACACTGTGGAAAATAAGCAATCCCACACTCATTAGTACTTTCATAATGACAATACAGCAAAATGAGTTTTAGCCTCTTTGAGCTCATTGTTTTGATTTTCTGGCCGTCCACTTTAATGTTTGTCATCTGTTTTCTAATAAAAAAGCTCTGATAGACCACCTGTCGCAGTTCGAGATCCAGATTCTTCCTCGCAGGTTGCTAGAGACCAAAACAGAGCCGAGTGTTTGGTGTTTTTCAGCTGTTTTCGAGAAAATCAGCTCTGACCGACCAATCGCTACCTGCAAAGCAGCAAGTGACAACGATGGAAACTAGCTAACATTTCTCACCTATTTAACACAAAATTTTTAGTTTAAAGCAGCTTAATATCCAAGTATATTCCTCGCTTTAGTGTTTTCAGCTGTTTTTAGATTAAAAAAAAAAAGGCTGCGATGGACCAATTTGTTGCTATATTCGGAGCCAAAATGACAAAGATAGCGATGAGCTAAAGTTTGTTTTTCTTTAACACTAGTAGCTCGAGATCCAAATAGTTTCCTCAGAGGTTGATGGAGACCCAAAAAGAAGCAGTTTAGTGTTTTTTATCCTGGTTTTTTAAGACAACAATCTCTGATCCACCACTTGTACACCACCTGCCAAACGATCGAGAAGGTAACGAGCTAACGTTCCCCAGAACAGAGCTAAAATGTCAATGTCAATTTTACTTCTATAGCACATTTAAAACAACCTTAATTGCCAAACATGGCAAAACAAACTATGAACGTCGAAAGAGAAAAGTACATAAATGATAAGGTAACAGCACAATGGAGACAGTGCGAGTTGCCTAGCTCAAAGTTTATCGAAGGCCAGAGAATAATCAGAGAAACATCCTCAGAAAAGCCCTACAAGAATGGAGACAGTGTTATTTTTGCTGCCCAGTCACTGTCGCCGTGTTTTCCTTCCCAGCGGAGCAGGATATAGAGGCGCTTGACAGCATGGAGGTCCCTCCCGCCGAGGATCCAGCGACCTCCATGAAGTTCGTTTACCACTCCAACGCTCAGACGAACAGCATCTTGAAGACAATAGAGGATCGGTGCCCCGAAATCGCGAAGACCTACAGCATCGGCCGCAGCTTAGAGGGCCGGGAGCTGCTCGTGATCGAGTTCTCCAACAACCCCGGCCACCACGAACTGCGTGAGTCGAGCTCGTCAGAGCCTGTTTGGGTTAATCTGCATCCTTGCTCACTGTCAAAGATGGTGTAAATGTGACCCTCTGTAGTCGAGCCGGAGATTAAATTCATCGGCAACATGCATGGCAATGAGGTCCTGGGCCGCCAGCTGCTGATCTACTTGGCCCAGTCACTGTGTTCCGAGTACCTGCAGGGCGACGAGCGCATCCAGACCCTCGTCAACACCAGCCGCATCCACATCCTGCCCTCCATGAACCCCGACGGCTACGAGCTGGCTGTTTCTCGACTCCAGGAGAGGGTGGAGGGTGACTACGAGGACGAGGTCAGTGTGACTCCTCTTGTTTGTGCGAAATAAAAATAAAAAAGACACTTAGCTGTAGCCCCTTTGACTTTCTTTCGGCTATGGAGCTGTTCGTAAAATAAGAATAGCTGTAGCTACTAGACACGTTCCCTCCCATGATCCAGTTCTATTACGTTTTCCTGGGACGCTCAGAAGGAGTCTTGTCTGAACCCAGGAGGATCGGACATCCCGTCCTACCAGGGAAGGATCTTTGACCTTGAGAATCACTGTGGTTGCACTCCAGACCGCATCCTTTTTACTTTCAGTAGCTGCTCCTCCTATTATATACATACTGTTTTATTTAGTAGAGTTGGGACACACTACATTGTCATAACACTGTTCTGCAAACTTAAACCCTATTAATCGTGTCCACTGCAGTCCATAGAATAAGACTTATGCTTTGCTTCTCGTGCTTTTATTATGACAGAGTATAAAGGCCATTAGGTCTGTAATTTGCGAGTATAAACTCAAAATATGAAGAGAAAAAAGTCATAACATCATGAAAAAACATTTTGAGACATAGTGAGAATAAAGTTGGAATTTTACGAGGATAACTCCAGTCATAATTATACAAGAAAAATAGTTGTAATATTATGAGAAAAAAGTGATCATTTTAGTCTGTTCCTTTAGAGGACAGATGGCAGAAGAGCCATAGTGAAGCTGGTGGAGAACTTTGTGAAGTTGTACTTCAGTACAGGTTTCACAAACAGGGAAGTTCTTCATCTTTTGGTGCATCATCATCAGTATCAGGACAAAACAACCGCACGAACTTGGAGGAAACCGCCTCTTTTTAAAAAGCTGTCCAAGGACCTGCCTGTTTATTTCTGCATAAAATCTTGTAAAGTTGCGACTTTATTCTCGTAAAATAACAACTTTTTTTTTCATGTAAGATTGTGACTTTTTTCTTGTAGATTTATGACTTTATACTCAAAATCTTAAAAAAGAAAAAAATCTTCATTGTGGTCACATGTTATGATTTATTTTTTGTTTTTCTCCGTGAGTTTTCATGCTTTGATATGATTTTCTGATGCTGCACAGAGCCAAAGATATTCCATGTCCGAGATGGGCAGAAACAACGCTCAGAACATCGACCTGAACAGAAACTTCCCGGATCTGACGTCTGTTGTTTACAACCGGCGCCGACAAAAGGGCTACCGCACCGACCACATCCCAATCCCAGACTATTACTGGTTTGGTAAGGTACAGTATGAATCTTCATCCATACGTGTCACGTCACTTAATGCTGTTGTGTAGCACGTCGCTGCCGACGAACCACGTGAAACCGCATCGTTTGTTGAGTACGAGTTCATTGGTGCGACGCAGGTCGCGCCGGAGACGTACGCCGTCATGAAATGGATCCGCTCCATCCCGTTTGTGCTCTCTGCCAGCTTCCATGGCGGGGACCTGGTGGTGTCCTACCCCTACGACATGTCCAAACACCCGCTGGAGCACAACATGCTCTCCCCAACGCCGGACGACAAGGTGAGCGAGGCGCTTCAAGCGCTTCAAGCGCATCACCCCCACAGTAGAGCGATGGTTTAACGGTACGTTACATTTAACACGGAAGTCGGGTGTCGGAGTTGGGAATGATGAGTTGACGGCATTGCAATTATGAGTTGTTGAGATTTTAGCATTGTTAGCTAATACCAGGAGACATTGAGAGACAAATTGATAGTTTGCATGAGAAAGCAAGAAAAAAGTCGCACGATACCATTGATATAATTGATTTAGTTAAAACAAAAACAAGACTAAGTACAGTTTTTTACTTATGTTGACGTACGAAGCAGCCATCTTGGATTTTGAGCTTGGTGTTACTAAAGTTCCTCAGTTTCTGAGTCGAAGCGCCGACCTCCGCGATGTTCCTGATGATTGGCCGGTAATAAGCGACTTCCGGGATGAAATGAAAGGCACCAAGAGTCTCTCCCCCTCATTCAGAAGCTGATTTAATCAAAAATCTGGAAAAACTGTTCCTTTCTTAATTCAATGTCAATGCGTATTTGTCTTCTCAAGCGTGGCGATGTCACAGAAGAAGAAAATTAACACCGAAATGTTCATCCTGTAGGTATTCAAGCTTCTCGCGAGAACATACGCGAAGGCCCATGAGACGATGTCCAGCGAGAACTCCCGCTGTGGGTCGTCTCGCTCTGTCAGCCAGAAGGGAACCGTTAACGGGGCCCAGTGGTCCAGCATCGCAGGCAGTGAGTTCGAGGAGGCCAACGTGGTTTGTGTGATTGAAAATGAAACGTCAGCTAACCTCTGAGCGCTGTGGAGGAGAGCTCAGTCCGGTCCTCAGGGGTTTTTCCTTCTCTTGTCTTCTGGTCAGGCATGCAAGACTTCAACTACCTTCACACCAACTGCTTTGAGGTGACCGTGGAGCTGGGCTGCGATAAGTTCCCCCCTGAAGAGGAACTGTTCTTGGTCTGGCATCAAAACCACGAGGCGCTCATCGACTTCATGGAAGCGGTAAGGGCCGAGGGATGGAAGTGTGAAAACGACCCGTTCATTCAGATGACAAGAATGTTTTTTTGCTCCTGATTGAGTGATGTCGTCGTCATGTTCCTCAGGCGCATCGCGGCATCAGTGGGATAGTGAAAGACGAAGGGGGGAATGCAATCCCAGGCGCGCGGATTTCAGTTGTAGGAATACGGCACGACGTCACCACAGGTAATAGAGCCGCTTTAATGAGGTGGAACTCTTGTTTTTCACTGGCTTGAATTAGCCGAAGCTGAAACCACCGTCTATAACGTTAAGGATTATCTAAGGACATGTTCACAGCCGTTTGGTATCATCGCAATATCAGAAACCGGGATCCTCACTGACCGAGGGGATGGACTTTGAGGGTTATAAGTTAAGGAAAATAAACCAGAACAACAAAGGTTCCAGGAGGACTTGTCATATATGGGGATAAAAACTTGAGATTCAAAGTACTAAAAAGTATGACAACTGTGGTCGACAACCTCTTAGAATGTCTAACTATTGAAATATTTGAAGAAAAAAATAGGAATATTAGCTGTTAGCTGTTAGCTGCATAAACATGGCACCAGGTGCAGACTGACAGTTTTAGGGAGTGGATGGAGGGTATGTTTTAAATTTAAGTAGTCTTCATATGTGGTGATTTCAACATTTACATTTTAAATCCATGTAAACACAAAATAACAGATGAATTTATCAATCCAATGTACAGTTTGAGTCTATTTCCAAAAATCACCACACCCACCAGAATAACATTCGATTTAATTGACAACATATATACCAAAGATATTGAAAATAAAACCGTAAGTGTTAATCTAATGAAAGATATCAGTGACCATCTATCAGTTTTTATTATCGATGATTGTATTTACAGGAACAAAAAGACAGATAAGCAGATAGAATGTAGGAGAATGAGGTCAGAGGAATCTATGGAGTGAATTATGGGCACAAAATTGGGAGGCAAAATATCAAGAAAAAAATGTGGGCAATGCATATAAAACACTTTTTAAATGTATTTATGTAATTATATGACAAAAAATGTCCAATTTCTGAATATTCAAGGAAACTGAAATAAAGTAACTGTCCGTTGATCACAAAGGGATTGTAAAACCTGTAAAACAAAACATACGCCTCACAGAGAACTTATAAGACTGAATGAATTAAAATTATATTTAGAAGTAGCTCTAAACAAATAGATTATAGATTTAAATACATTTTTTGTAAATGGATTCGACCTTGGAGAATCCATTTCTTGTTTCTTAAAGTGGCGGAAGAGAAAGAAATACTGGACATTGTAAAAAAAAAGTAAGAACAAAAAGTCAACTGATTATAATGACATTGACATTGAAATAGTGAAAGAAGTCGTTGAAGGAATTTTAAAACCGTTAACATGAATCTGTAATGTGTCATTTTCAACCTGGTTCTCTCCCAAACAAAATGCAAGTGGCCGAGGTCATTCCACTGCACAAACGTGGGGACAAACGTCAATTCACCAACTGCAGAGATGTCTCTATAATTCCACAAATGTTCTAAAATACTATAAAAACTGTGCAGTGATAGGCTGGATACATCGGACAGATCAACATCGATGGCAATAATAGAAGCAACTGATGAAATCACAAACAGAGATGCAGTTGGAATATTTGTTGATACTAAGAAAGCCTTTGACACTATTAATCATGATATATTAATAAGAAAACGGGGAAGGTACGGCATCAGAGGTACTGTTATGAACTATGTACTGTTAACTGAATTAAAAGCTGTTTACAGAAAAGACAGCAGTTTGTCAAGTTTGGTGACGTTTCTTCAACATGTTTGGAAGTTGTTTGTGGTGTCCACCAGGGGTCACTGTTGGGCCCCAAACTGTTTACATTATACATCAATGACGTTTGTTGGGTGTCAGAACAATTAAAAGCTGGTGTTGATTGCTAATGTTTTCTGTTCTGGGGGTAGTTTAAAAGACTTACTTGAGGATGTTAATATAGAAGTGACCAAATTGAAAAAAGGTTTGACAGGAACAAATGATCATTAAACTTAAATAAAACTAAAAAAAAAGTGGTATTTGGGAATTGTAGAAGTAACTCACAAGTGCAAATACATGTAGGGGTGCAGATAGAAAAGCGTTAAAAGGAAATCAGTTGGAAAACACAACAACAAACATATACAAGCCAAAATATCAAGACGCAAAACAGGTTCTGGATAATAAGTCACTCTGCATCCTATTCTTTTCTCTAATCTTACCATATTTCAATTACTGTGTAGAGATCTGGGGCAATACCTATATTTATTAATTATATATTTTACTCCGCCTCCACTTCCCTCCTCCCTGCCCAGGTGAAAACGGAGAATACTGGCGCCTCCTCACCCCTGGCATCCACGTGGTGAGTGCCTCGGCCCTGGGCTACACCAAAGCCATAAAGAAGGTCCACCTGCCTCAGCGCATGCACACGGCCGGCCGGGTGGACTTTTTCCTGCAGAAAGCTCCTCTGGATCTTGACACGCTAGATCCCGAGAACGTCACGGACAGCTACGCCCGCTTCGACCCTTTCAACCAGTACGAGCGCTACATGCTGATGGCTGACCCGAGCCAGAACCGCGAGGAGAGATTGGAGAAGCCCTGGTGGTGGAGCTACTTTGTCCTGCCGGGAGGAACCACGCCAACCTGGCTGCTCAGACACTATTAGAGGAACATTGCTTTTTCAAACAGCTGCCGCATAATGAACGTGATGTTTTATTTTTGGTGTCAAAGTTGCTTTGTGCTCCCCTCAATGTAAACATCTTACCATGACCTAAAAATTTTATTTTAAAGCAGAAATAAAGAGCTTCTATGTGTATTTTGAGAGTTTTGTGTTCGTACAAGAACTTTGAAACTAAAGGTGGAAGATGGTTCCGTTCATAGACTTTTAGGGTGTAAAGCAGGCAGGTAGCCACTAGAGGGCAGTCTAAATCAACTTGTTATCCAAGTCTGCATGGAGTCTGTTTAATCCTCCACAGTGCAGAGAAAAGCAGAAAAAATGTCTCTTGTAGGTGTATTCTGAGCATTGTGCTGAGTCAGTCTGTCTTTAAGCTGCAGCATCATTTCATGCAGTTGAACAAGTGATTTGTAGAAAAACGCCTGTTGAAATAATCACTGTAGCTACAACGTTTTCTTTTACTATGAAATGACTGTACAAGTAACACATACAGTTATACAAATTTACCCCAAAAATATTTCTGAAAAAATTTTTTTTCAACCGTCTGCTACCTTAAGCTGTTATTATAGGTGACGTGTCAATAATTAGAGTGATTTTGATGGCTTTTTAATCCTCTTTTAGAGGTTTTAGGTGGCAAAATCATCCAGATGTCGAGGATCTCTGATCAGGCCACATTGGAAACACACAACCTACACTCAGTCAGCGTTAATCCCTGTATGACCTGGTTAATCCGGGACAATTATCAGGCGTCTGTCAGGATATAATTATCAATTATCAATTTCCTGCACATCTGAAGCAAGACAGATGTTTTGTAAACTTCGACCTGATTTGTGTTTGTGTTCCAACAGTCACTTTCAACTTCCTGCTGTGGAAGCGTCATGGAGCGCGTTTTAACTCGTGGAAGTTACTCTAACTCTTTAAAAGCCCCAATGTGACCTATAGAATAACACACGAGTAAATGACCAGATGAACTGCATAAACACTTGAAAGTATAGAAAATCTATTAAAGGAGAAGTCCGGATTTTCAGCCTCACTCCTAATCCCTCTACTTTAGGCTCTAAAAGTTCATGACATACGTCTTGGTGACACTGACGGTGTATTACTCATACAGCCAGTCCATTGCAACCAAGTTTTTTGTGTAGGAAGTAAAGTCTGATTTCCACAGCATGGAACAAATGGTTTGGAATCAATCTACACAAATTCTGTTTTCCGTTGTTGTCCCCTTTCATGAATCGATTGCGTCTCAGTGGTGTCGGGGGGGCACCGTTAGGAAGAAGAGATTTAGTTTTATTTCTTCAGAGTTATTGAGCCAGGAACACATGGGCGTCTCACTGTAGGTATCTACTCCCTGTTATCAGACACTTCAGTAACATTTTGAGCGTAGTTAATAGTGAAAAAATTGACTTGCCCTATGCTGTTTCATTGTATAGTCTTCTCAATGCCCAAAAACACATATAAGGTTGGAAACTTTACAGCCAAAGAGACAAACCTAACCCTACAACGGGGCTTAGGTTGAAAAATGCCAGACTTCTCCTTTAAGAGGAGCTCTTTAATGGTGAGCAGATGTAATGTTTAATCAGAGCAGAATAGCTGTTTGATAAAATACAGAGTAGAGAAAACAAACAAACAGCACAACAGCACAAATGCAGCTTGAGAAAAACACAGTGCGGCGAATACAAAAATGGGCTGAGGCGTGTGAAGGCCCTGCCGGCCCCCGGGGGTCCAGCCAAGGCCCAAATCTTAGAAAAAAAACAGCTCCTACGAATTTGTATGGAAGGTCATGAAAGAAGCACGGGAAAAGCAAATTACCCCCGCATAAAGGTCGAGCCGGAGAAGTCTGCTCAGTGAGCTAGCTGAGCCATGACGAGTGGAAGAGGAAAAAGAAAGGCTTCTCTGAAGATTAAAAAAAAATCAAAAACAAATGATTAGGCAGCGAACTCGGTCAGCTGAACAGCCAAGGACAAACCTCAGTCTATACAGTAAAAATAAAGACGCTGTACATGCACAAAGACGGGCAGCTGGCAGTCAGGGCCAAAGACTGCATGGAAGCCATCACTCTCTAGTTTGCGGTGCCTAAACATTTGGCACGTCTCAGATATCCCGAATGTTATTTATTGTATTTTAAAGGAGAAATCAGACTCGCTGTCTCTGATCCAGTCATGATACAGTTCAGATGCATTCATGAGCTGATGCTAACAGTTTCCAGCCGGTTCGCAGCAGAATTAGGGACTGTTCAGGTTACAGCAGGTAAATAAAGGCCGTGTACTCCCTTGTTAGCTTTATTTCCTCCAATCTGTTTCAAAATGTGGGGAAGTGGAAGGACCTGATGAGGTGCAGTGTGAAGGTGGATGTATGCTGCAGGTAAAGCTGGACACTTTGCAAGTTGACATAGAGGTGTATATGTATGTAGACATTGTATGGAACTGTATATTTGCAGTTAAAAGTGTGTTTTGTGTTTGGACATCAATAGTTTTGCTTTTTCACCATAAACTCCATAGGAAGCTGCCGACAGTGATTTAGGGTTCAGATTCTCCTGTACAGCATGCATACTTTTATTTTCACGCTCATTTTCTAATAAAATATGTTCAGAAGTCTCAAATGAACAAACTGGGTTCACTCATTTAGCTATAAAATGCTCTCAGGATAAAGATTAATATATGATGAGCTCCCTAATGCAGTGAACATAGGTACATTCAGTGCATGTCTGGATTACTTATTGAAGTCTTGTTTTATTTTACTGTATGTAGGTTCTCTAAGAGTCTTACAAGTGAGAATTTATCATAGCTTTATTTTGACAGGACAGCTGAGAGAAACTGACAGGAAGTGGGACGTTGAAAGGGGAGATGAAGTTCCTCTAACAGGTGAGTTATGAGCCTATAGGAACCTTTATGGGTTTAAGGTGCAGGTACAGTCAGGATATCAGCCAGTTAGCCGATAAAAACTCTTCCACAAATCAAGCTACGGAAGACAAGTAGGGCCAAATGTGAACATTTTATTTGAGTCAGGGGCACATTTGATCTCAATGGCAATTAAAAATAAAAAAAATCTATTGTTTTCGGTGCCATTAATGACGTCATTACAGTGGCATAATTTTACAGTAAAGTACAGATTTGTGCTGTATGTAAAGGCACCGTTTATCACATTGCCAAGAGGCTGTAAAACTTCAACATCTAAAGCTAAACAGACACATTTTAACCTTCCTGATGCATGATGGTCTATATGGCTGAGTTGGTGACCATTGATTGTATATAATTTTTCATTGTGGGATATTCTGAGTGCACTATATAGAGCTTAATGTTTCTCACTAGAGATACGGCAGCACTAAAAGTTAGAGGAAACTAGTCAGAACTCAGAGGAAACAAAAGGTGGGAACTAAAGTATTTTTTCACATGTGGGCTTAATCCTCCTCCGTACAAACCTGAAGTTAATGCCGCCACAATCCTTCCTGCAGAATGACAAAGAAAACCAAAGCAAACACCGTCAAACAGAGCCGACGCCTCTTTATGTATGCATTAAGCAGTGACAGCTTTTACTTGTCACATGCTTTCCAGTGAACACACATGAAAATCTCACGTATGACCGATCGTGTTTGCTTTTCCTGGGACCCGGTCCTCGGGTCGCCAATGTAAGGTGCAGCGCCGGGTCACCAATTACTCGCCGAGGCTGAGAAAGTGGCGTAGAGCTTCCCCTGAGCTGCCACGTTGTGTTAGCGTCATGCTGCTGGCAAGTATGCCGCTCTCTGTTCTCAGAGGAGCTTTAATACGCTCATATCCCGACTCAGGATCAGTTTGTAGCTACGAGTATCTGTGAACGCTCGGGCCACCATGGGAATATGGTGCTACCAGGTGCCAGCATCACACATGGGGAAACTTTTATCCATTTAGTAAATGGCACAGAGACTTAAAGATATAAAGTTGGCATTTTTTAAAAAATTATTATCATTTATTACCTCCAAAAAGGCCATTTTGTTTTTGTTGGTGTTATTTCTTAGTTTATTTGTTGACAGAACAACTTTATAGGTGTATCTTTGACCATCTTACAGCTGATTAAATTTTGGTGGCCAAAGGCCAGAGGTCAAGGTTACTGAACGGTCAAAAAGTATGTTTTGGGGGTTTTTTTTCAGCTCCAGAAAGAATTCAGACGGAGAGGTCCAACTGATATAATTTTTTACCTGACAGAACGGAATACAGATGACTACGTTTGGGGCTCTCAAGGTCACTGAAAGGTCAAAAAGACATTTTTTTGGACATAACTCCTGAATGAATTGACATAAAGAGGTCCAGCTGCTGTCATTTCTCACTGGCTATAGATGATTAGATTTTTGGCTTTATAGATCAAAGGCCAGGGTAAAAAAAAAAATGGCTGAAATATGAGCTCACAGAAAAAAAAAAAAAAATCTAACCTTGAAAAGTCAAAGGTCAAGGTCACCACAGCTGATTATATTCAAAACGAGGGTATTCTTCAGGGAATTAAGCTGAATTGGTGGAGGTTTGCATTCTCTGAGTGCTGTCTACTTTCTTTTTTTTCAAATCAAAATTTGAATCATCAAATAGCTGGAATTAGACAGTTATTTATTACTGGGGCTTCAAATTTTATTTTCCAGAATTTGGTCTTTCTGTCTGTCTATATTCCTCAAGAGGTTGAAAATAGGCCGTTATCGTGGCCAACTCATCAGCCACGGACATTCTGTCTCGCTTCTCTCACCCAGGAGACTAGATTTTGTTTTCCATTTTAAACCAAGAGTTAACGGTCCTGAACCGAGACACATTGTTTTTGAACTTAATCGTTTGTGTCTGTTGACATCCAGTAAATAAAGATGAACGATCCGTCGCCACTTCCTCCTATTGTACAAATATGAAGGCGCCATAGTTTTGACTTCCTGCCCAATCACGAGCAGACCACAGCTGTCAATCATGATCATTCGTCGCATTTTTATCGAATGTCAAGAAAAACGAACGCGGGGGGGCCATCGAGATGCTTTGGCCGCACCTGTCGTTCATTGTTATATACATTGTTGATTGTTGTGACATATATTTTCCTTCAGGTTCAGAATTTACTTTTCAGTGTTTGGCCCTTTTTTTGTACTCAAAGCAAAGAGAAGAAAATTAAAGTGAAGTAAAAGCTGAGTCTGCAGGGAGCAGGACACAGAACTAAGTCTTCCTCTGGGTACATCGTTTGAGTTCCAGCGTCCCCATGTTGTCCCGGGAATGCCGGGTCACTGTAAAACATACAGGAAAACATTTGTTTTTGTCTTTCCAGCAATTTTTAGGCCTCAGAACATCTTCTAATGGGCCTCTGAGGGACAAAACACAGGTGAATTACTTAAACTGTAATAGAAAATGTATTCTTTATATCTAAAGATGCTGAAAAAAAATCCATATAAAAACGTCTGTTTCAATGACAAGCATATTCTACACCACTAGCTAATGACTGCCCAGCTAGCTAGTTCGACCCTTAACAGTCTGCAGCAACAGACTTAAGAACTCGTTTTATGCGAGTGAATAGTAATGGAAGTATGATTACATTATCTTGTTCAAGGAGTATCTACATCAGAATGTTATCTGTGGACTTTCTATTTTTATGATCCTTCAGGGGAGATTCACTCGGCCCTGCTAAGCTCCCATTATTGCAAAAACAGCATTTCATTTCCTGATAATGGCTCAGTGTCATGTCCAATTCAGTCTGCTTGTTATGCGGCAGCAATTACCGAATCGTACATGTGCAGACAACTCCTCTGGTGGGTGATAATAAGCTACTTTCTTTGTTACAGAGCCTGAACAAACTCGGGAGGGAACACGTGAAGCGGGGATAATGCGGCCGGTCGAGCGTGAGCATATACAAAACCCCGCCAATCGTTCCTGTAGAAAACCTCTCAGCTATGACAAAGGCGGGTCCAACTGGGTTAAGGTGATTCCACTTTAATAGCGCTGGGATCCCTAACCACAACAGAATGTAACAATAGAAAGTACAGCTGCTCGATTGTGAAAAGTCACTTCCTTTTGGAAATAAGAGGCTGCCTCCGGGTTGATTGACTACTCGCTGTTGATGAACTTGGGAGGTACGCCGAGGCTCTTTGTTGCGTGTTTCTGTTGCTGTATTTGGGGTTTCTCCTCCGGCGTGACGGTCAGAGGTCGCCGTACAACAAGGCCACACCAGCTTTGATTTGACCTGCAGGCTCAGATGTTTGTTGACACGTTCCTCCTGAGTGTTCCTGTGTTCGTTTGTTTTGATTCGCCGCCGAAACGCTTTGATACACTCTCGTGTACTGGAGGTTGAATCTGCTCGTATGGACCATGTCAAGTCATTGTCATTGTTGGGAAGCAGGGACCCATTAATTTTCACATATTAAAGGAACTAAACTAATGTATATTTTCAACTTAAAGGCCTATTTGTTGGTCCAGCGTGTCTTTCATTTGATAGGACTGTGTAGTTCGAGAAGGCAAAACTTTGTAAAATCACTTTTTTTGCCACAAACCACACTAAAAATGTAATTGCAAGTGTCTGGTAATGCGAAACACCTGTGTGTTTTTGAATTAACAACTCTAAAGTAACTTTATTAAAACAAATGCTTGTACAGACTGTGTTTTTCCTCATGTTTCTCTACTTCCTTTCACTGATGCTATACCCCAAACATGACCAGTCAGTTGGAAAGAGTCTGTGCCGTGGTGTTGAGTTCCTGCCCATCCACCCGCCTGCCCAACGCAAGCGGACCTCAGCTGTCAATCATGACATTTCGTCAAATAGCTAATAAAAAAATGAACTAATCAGGAAAATGCACACTTGAACATACACCAGCTACTGGGAACTACCTAAAACAACTGAAACCATCTTTGGGAAACAGTTTTAAACAAGGGTTTTAGTTTTTAGTTTGGCCTGTACTGGAGGCGGCCACAAGAGAGCAAACAAGATGGCTTCAATTTTGGGGTGCCACCATCAGCATGTTAACATATTTCACAGGCATTCTATACCAGGATTTCTTTCTTGGTTTCTTGTTAGCAGTCTAACATTTGCTAATTAACACATAACACAGTGGTTTATTGGCCATTTTCAAGTTACCTCTTTGTTTTTTCAGGCTTCAAAGATAGATATAATTCTGTGTCATCTGCATAGCACCTGAAAATGAATGGGTGAGTGGTTTCTGACAATATTACCTAAAGGAAGCATCTATAGACGAATAGAATTGGTCCGAGAATAAACTGTGGTGTAGGTGGATGAATCTGCAGGAAAACTATGACACTGCATCATACCAACCACTTTAGAATTGTTTTTCCTGACTTCCAGCTGAGCCTGAACCTGACATAACCTGATTAATTAACCACATTGTGAACAAATTACTCAATGTGATGTCACATATCGCCTTTGAAATGATATTTCAAGCCAGGAAATGACTGTTAAGATGTGTGTTTTTAGTCAGTGAAGACAGAGGTGGTTTGAGTTGAAGGTTTGAGGAGTATAATTAGTGACATTTTGATTAAGTGGCTGGTTTGGTGCCACTTCCTGTTTGGCCAGGAAGTGACAGCTCTCCAGGAAGTTCTTTTGTTGGCAGTCTTCAAACCTCCAAGCTGGTCTTTCCTTCCATGTCTCCTCACGTCACAGGTAAGACTGCGTTGCTTTCTTACTTCCAGCGTTATCAGTGTGGATTTTAAGCTTTGTTATGTGCATGAGTTGGGGCTGCAAGGCAGTGCCTTTCTGGAGTGTTTCAACCAGAGAACTTAAGTGTGGCTGCTGTGAACCTGTTGAGGGTTTCCCAGTGAAGTAAGCATCTAAAAATGTGTTGCTCTGGTGAGATTTGAACATTGTGATGAGATTCTCAAAAAGTGGGACTGAATGCATGCGTGTGTGGATGCTGAGCGAACCTGGAGCCTGTCCAGCGTATGAAGATTAACATATGGATTTTCCTATATGGAGTTAAATTCATCATGTCAGGAATGTTTTGGCACATTTTCAGGCGTTGCATTATACTTATTTCATATTCTGCGTCTCCTTTTGGCTCAGGCTGCGCGAAGACCTCAGTTTCATGTTTTAGCATCGCCTCAATACTCTGTTAAACAGCTTTTAGACTATTTGCTTGTGCAGTTTTTGACCCATTTCTTTTCTTCTCCCATCCCTTGGGTTCTTTTTTTGGCCTGGGTTCAATATTACAAAACACCGCAAAGATTAAAATCATTATCTAAGAACGCTTTTTTGATAGGCTGTAATGGAAAACAGCTCTGTTGTGGCAAATCATCCTGTAGGTTTAGAGTTTGACCGACAAAACTGTCTTCACACGCTCAGTAAAAACGCACTGATCGGTGCGCTGTTGTGCAATGTACGAGGTGACCGAATGGAGGACTCTCTCACAACTGCACCATAATGAAATAAATCACAGATGGAGCTGAAATAGCTCGCAATCCATGTTTGACAATGAAACATAAGTTGTAAATCTTTTTGGTGGGTGAAAAACACAGTTTATGTGATTTACGCGCTCGTTTTCTTTTTCCCATCGAACCAGAAGTGCATTTTTGTGTGTTTAAAAAATGCTAAACTGGTTTACTATAGAGGCTGGTAAATAATACATATTTCAAAGAATTAATTTTCGAGACAACCCTTTAAGTTTTAGCATCGTTTCGGTGCTTATGATCCTTTTAAGACTCTCCGCTGGGACGTCGTTTTAAGGATATTCAGTAGGTTCGGTGAAATTCAGTCTGTCTTATTGTTGGTTATCATTAAAAATATGAATTGATCCAAGTAGAAACTATTTTCCCTGATACAGCTTATTCCTTTGTGCCATGATGGATCCCAGCACCAAATCCACCTGACGGTGTGAGATAAAAGTGTTAAAGACCCCCTCTGATGAACATGGTCATGTTTTCACTTTGTTAACATGTCCAGTGGTGTTTCAATCTACTGCAACATTCATCATAACTGAAATAAGTTGGTGTGATGGCTGACGATTTCTGCTTTGTTACATTACCCCACTTTGAAAATGTGAGACCCCCCATACATGATTTAACTGTTGTTGTTTTGTTGGGTAACATGTGGTGGGCAATGAGATGGCCAACAAAGCACAACACACACTGACAAATTCTGTTTACCAACAGCCACAATTCAAAATCCCGCACAGACAAACATGACCTTGAAGTGAACAAACATAGTGTCACGCATCACATGACACCTCTCTCTCTCTCTCTGTCAGACTCACACAACACACACACGCTGTCCTTGGCACACCACAGGATTTCTGATTGTAAAAACTGAACATGTTCCATATTTATGAATTCAAATCAATCAGGGAGGGTAGAATCACTCTTAAAACACCTCCCACCACATAACGATTTGCTGACTTTGGTCAGAATCAGGCCCAAAATCAGCCTGACTGTCTTATGTTGTGTCCCCTGCTCAAGGAACCAATCCTGACGACTTTGTGGGGCGGAGCTTAACGTTGCTGAAACAAAAACTTACCACCCTGATGCATCAATTTACAGGTGACCTCGCACAAGTAGCTCCTCCTCTTCTTCCTGGGAATCCGTGTCTGGTTCAAACCTGTATGGCTGAATGTTAGAACTCACCCCTGTGCAGCGTATAGTAGACTAGTTTAAAGGTCGGAAGATGACAGAGCAGGTAAATTAGGCTGGAACCGTGGCCTCAAAGGGATTTCTGAGGGATTTTTGAGGGGGAAAAAAAAATCTGAATATGCAATTTCACAAAATGTAAATTAATTCTTCTGAGTTTAACCAAAAGCTGGAACAGAAGAGACTGAGGAATGAAGACTTGTCTGTTTACAGATGTAAATTGTTTTTCTTTTTGTGCCTTTTTAAAAAAAAATAAGCATGAAAACAGTTCCTTTTCAGCAGCGAAACAATAGTGATGTTAGAATACTTAAAGTGGAGTCCTCTCGCACAGCGGGGGGATTCTCCTGAGCTATTCTCAGCAGCGCATCGTCTAGACACTCACAATTTAAGGCCAGAATAAAACATTAAACACAACTGAAATAAGTGTTCTTGATCTTAATGCACATTATCGCCGTGTCCCAGGGATAAAAACACTTATAAGTCAGTCGTGAAGAAGAGGGAGCCCGAGGGCGCTTTCGGCCGGGTACATGTCCACGATGCACCCAGCTACTTTAGCTGTCGTGCAGCGACATCTCAGAGCCTCCGCCGGGGTGCACCGATGCTTGGCTTAAGCCATTTAGCAGCGCCCTGGCTAACTGAAACCGACAAAACTTCTGATTCCAGCCTGATCTTAGAATAACACCCCTGGCGGTCGTGGTGCTGTCTTTGCACATTTCATCCGGCGCCTGCATTCGTAGCTGACGGAGGAGATGCCGTATGATGTTACAACTGTTTCTCAGAATTAAATTAAATGGAAACATGCAATGGAAAAAAAAACAAAGACAGAGAAATGGGATGAGACTTATTGTTCCAAGAGAGTGCCAGAGTGCAGAGGTTCCGTGACAAACATAAAATAAGATGGCATTTGGCCACTTAAAGCCATTGCTCTAAAGGGGAGAAGTGTCGGAGGATTCGAGTCGAATGTTTGCCCGGAGTTGCTCTTTGCACATTGCAGTTGACTGGAATCGTGCAGAGCAGCAACACTGGTCCATGAGATGTTCGCAGCTGAGTGGAAATATGAACGCTGAGCATGTGAGGGGTCAAATTCGCCCGTGACACCGCACATTCTGGAGACGGCTGCTTGTGCAACGCGCAATGAAAATGTGGGGTTTTGTGAAGTGCCGCACGGCTCTGGATGGAAAGCCGGATATTTCCTTCTTCTTGCGTGCTCAGCTGAATCCTCTTCTCTTCTCTGTTTTCCGATGTTTACGAAAGACAACCAAATTTGTCAAGTAGTTCCATTGCAATTCAAATTTCTTTGTCTTTGGTCAATTGGAGTCAGACATGTCTAATCATGGCTGGGGAGCTTTCGTCAGTGACGGGAAGTCGAGAAAACATTCATTTAATACGGTAACTTTACAGTTATCGAGTCAAAACTTAACTGTAGATATACTGTATATCTAGTCCACGTTACCAGGAACTTGCAGTACCTTTTGAGTGTAGTTAGTGTTGAAATAAAGCAACGGTTTTCAGATATCCACAGACAGTTCATGTAGATGCATTCCATAGTAACTTCTGGTTCTTTACTAGGTTGCAACAGCATGGAGTCGATGCTTTGGAATGAATTTGGAGGCGGGCTTAGGTTGAGAAATGCCAAAGTTCCCTCTATCGCCTTGAAATTACATTTGTTTAGCTCCAAATGTGCTACGTTTTCACAGCATCATCAGGGAAATGCCGTATTCTAGTTTATTGCTCTGTTCTAATGCATCAGTGTTGTTTGTGAGACGCAGACGTCCCAGAACAGCAGCCAGACAATCTGTAAAACAAATGCCGTTTGTAAAGGCCAGCGTTTCATCGCGACTCTCTCATGCTACCAAGTTCATTAAGCATAGTCCTCTGCACATGAACTTTAAGCAAAAGAGATCTGCCGTTAGGTGTGGCGAGCTAATTATGTGATGATAAATCTTCCGTGGCACGAGGTAATTTCTCAGTGCTCTTTAGAGATGGTAGAGAATATGGCAGATGACTGCTTGAAGCCTCTGCGAGTCAGCCGCGGCTAAGCTAAATGTGGCAGCAAGTGTCAGGCCAAATCAACACACGCTTCCCAGGATTCCTTTGGTGCCGTAATCCGGGCTGTGGTGGGCACTGACCCCGGGGAGGCCGGGGCTCTGGTTTTCTTGCACTGTTTTTTTCAAAAGCAGCTGCACTTCTGGATATGACAGCGCTGAGCACAAGCTAATTACCTTTTAAAAAAGAGGAGAAAAAAAGGAGAGTTTGTGCTGTAAACCGCTTAGCTCTCATCTGAGACGCGTTGTAACCCCTCTTGCCCACATCGTTCGCCCCTGGGAAGCACAGAATTCATACGAAGGTGTTAACAATAATCGCCGACGACCTCGAGCTCAAGAGGCGAGCAACCGAACTCTCGACGTGCGGCCCGAGGCCATTTCCGTGTCAAACACTCCCTTCGGACGCTGAGCTTTGGTCAAACAGTTCACCTCACCGATTCATAGTTTGAACTGTGTTTTTTTTGTGGCAGATTTCTCTTTAAGGGAGCCCCCTCCTTCCCTGTCGGTGTCTTCCAGCTGATTTCACACATCCCATTAAGTCATAATCTCGTGTGATTTGCCCTAAAATAACAAGAGATAATCCTGGCATCAGACTAATCAGCCATGAAATCGAGGAACCTCCACGACTGGGTTCCATTGCAGCCTGTTAACACACGATGTGCAGCTCAAAACAGGACCATAAAGAAGTAGCATGCATCCAAAAACGGTGAATATTCAACATAAATCCCTTTTTGAATATAAAACTGAGCGTTAATAGTCGGGGTTTTTCCGCGTCTCCCTTTGCTCACTAACTTAAGCCATCAGCCGCCCATTAAAAATGTAAAATTAACATCTTTTAAAGTGGAACGCGGCTGTGTCGGGCGCTGGCGAGGCAGTGAAGCGCGGCGGCGCTTGCATATGAAATGCATTCGGTCATCCCCCTGGCAACAGGGAAGGAAAAAGGTGCGCTGAGTGAAATGAGAGCAGATTGCTTTTATTCTTTATTTAGAGAGTTATTCTAGACACTGAGTCACAGATGCCCCCGCCATCACAAAAAGGAAAGAAATACTTCCCGCTCAATTGAGGCTGCAGCGGGAAAATGTTTGTGGCTCGGCTCTCCTCGGGGAAGAATGAAAAGCAGTCATGTTTTTGACTCCACTCACAGAAAGCTCCTGTCATGTGTGTGTTTTGCTGCCGACATTATTCTCCTCCCGGGACGGTCGGCCAACAGGAGAGAGACACAAAATGACACGATAGCTTGAAAAAACGGTTCTGTTGTGGTTCTCCTCCACAAAGGGGCGAGGATGGCGAGCTTTACTGCATCTGTTAACAGGCGGGATCTGTTGTGAAATGTGCTCTTGTCTTCACTAATGTTTGGCCCTGGGCTTTGGCTATAAACCTAAATGTTCATGTATTAATGCCTTTCAGATGTGGATGGGATGTAATGCTCTCCATATTGTCGATTTCCTGCACAAGCGCTGCATCCAGGCGCATGGACGGAGCTCATAAACTGGCTGATGGCATTTATGGCTTCTCACAAATGGGAAACTGTATCTGTGTTTGGGCGCAAGATATTGCAGTTTAGAGAGATCTGTTGCCCGCGACAACGTTTTTCAACCACCATTTCTGGACATTTATAGTCGACACGACACCGATACTCTTATCGATATTACGCTCTACAAGTTGGTGCAGATAATAAGTCATGATGTAGAAAGCTGTGTAAAAGATTCTTATTCTATTTTTGGCACAAATTTGTCTTTGAGCGTCTTAGAAACAAAACAGCAATATTACGTCACGACAACAACTGAGAAGACGGTTCAATTGTTGCTTCTTTATCCAGTGCAGCTTTATTAAACTTTACTAATTAATCTCTCACATTCCCAGATTTAATGATCATGCAAGCACGGCTCTTCTGGCTGTGCAAGGACCAAGAAATGTACAGAGCGCCCCCACTGGTCAAACAAACTGGACTTTGTAGCGACTTGGGCGTGGTACAGAGGCCTAGCGCTGGCAGCTGTCCCTTACATTGATTGAATTAACTTTATAAAATTTATGTCACAAATAAGTATCTTATTGGTACTTAGGCACTGAACCGATCTCATACCAGTACCAATTAATAGCAGTTTTCAATATCCATCACTAGTGGTTTATTTTCACAATCAAATATTTTATGTGTTAGCTTGATTAGCTTGTCGTGCTCAGGATCCCCGAGAGCGACACTTATTTGCTTTAACGGTCCTTTTTCTTGAATGCCACCATTTTTTTCACCAAATGCCAGCAAAATTAATGCATCTTAGCATGAAAGCTGGCATGCTAGCATAGCTGTGGTGAGCATGTTAGCATTCAGATAAAAGCTGAGTAAAATGAGGGAAAAAAACATCTTAATTGTCCCCCCAGCGGCTGGCTGCAGTATAGGCCATAAACCTCACCCCCTCTATATTAACAAAAGGGGAGTAATGTTTTCTGTTGTTTTAGGTAGCTTTTATCATGCCAAATGTTATTTTTCAGTTCATTAATTATTTGCTGCTATAAAAAGGTGTAAAATGTCATGATTGATGGCTGAGTCCTGCTATTGATTGGTTTTTCTCTGAAATATTGTGGCGTCATTCTTGCACAGGAGGGGAGACATGCGGTTTATCAATGGTGCGACTTCACTGGTAATGATAACATAGTTTCATCTTGATCTTAATTCTTTTAATCCTTTAAATTGTTCGAAGATCTTTGCACAGGGTCTGAAAGCCCCATTACAAAAAAATAATATTTTGGTCAGACTGCCTTTCTCAAGGTTGAATTTAAAGTATCTTGCTTTAAAACTGTATTTTGATACTGTAATTTTTAGCTCAAACTTCTATCTGTATCCTGCACAAACCAAAATAATAGGAATGTTCTAAGGGCTGTTCAAATGTAATTTTAATTCAAAAATAGTAGCACATAGCCTCTCTGTCCTAATCTCATAGCTGTACTGAATATCTACATTTCATTACAGTCATTAGTGCTCCTGAGGAGTTTAAACCAAGGAACAAGCGTCGTACTGAGAATTTAAAGGCACAAATCATTTCCCCTTCTTGTCATCATCAATCATAATTAGGCAACAGTTTCTTCACCTTGGATCAATTTGTGCCTTTGAGATCAAACGGCGCCGTTAATAGGAGCCCAGAATTTCTCTCGAGGTAATCTATATCATGTGGTACCAGCGGTAGCCTTTAAAGCCTCAAATCAGCTCGTGCTGGATACCGTTTGTCACCGGAGCAGTTTCTCCTCCCCCTGCAGCCAAAATGTAAATATGTTTTTCAGCCCATTGATATAGTTGATCGCACTCTCGGTCCGTCATTTTGATAGTTAGGCCTGTTTGAAATGTGCAAGTAAACATAATCATAAGATTACTCAGTTGCTGTTTTGAGCGTAAACCTTCTTTAAAACCAATATTTTTGTTTACTGCGATAGGAAAATCCGCTTTTTGAAATGCAGCCACTCTTCCTAATTGCAATTGACAAGAGAGCAGGCTCTAATCATCATTGTTTGAGTCACAACACAAACTGGGTCTTCAAAGGTTTCACCCGGGCTGCAATTACACCAAATTACTCGTACCATTTGGAGTCAGTCAGGCTCTGTGTTCTCGGCCCCGTCTGCCTGTAAACAGGATGTTTCAGAGTCCCGGGAACAGGTTTACATGAGGCTTTGTAGGAAGGATGGCGGGAGGCCCCCCTGTTGTGCTAATGTGGGTGTAGAGCTGGGCGTGGCTTAACACAAAATGGCACATAATCAAAACAACATTTAGCGTTTTTTTCCGTTCGTGCAACCTGAGACTGGCATTAAAAACAACATGTGAAAAAATCTCTTTCTGTTTGCTTCCTCACCGGCTCATTTTTACGTCGTGATTCCTGGTCACAGGGAGGAACGTTGTTGAGTCTTCAAACATCCAGGAGAAGTCATGGGATACCTGATTTCCAGGAGTCACACGTTGACTAACGAGCATTTTCCTGGGCTTTCAGCTGTATCACGTGCTCTTCTGACGGGGAAGAGAACTCCTGAACGCTAGAGAGCAGAACTCGATCTTTTTCCCATTTAATAAAAAAACAAACTTAACCTTGTGGTTAGAAAATGAATTACAGTGGCAAAATAAAAGGAAAGTTGGAATATAATATAATTAATTGTAGCTAGAAAAGGTGAACTAAGATTAAACTAACAAACAAGTGAACTCTTACAGAAATGTAATATATGACATATATGTCCTTTATATCCAGAGTTATACTGACATGTATTCTGTCACAGCAGGAACCTCCTGGGTCGGGTCAGACCTGAGAACCTGTGTGTTCTGTCTGTCATGACATAATTATTTCTATACTTTACATATATGTGAAAATATGCATTATATAGACATACAGTACATATTTATATAATAGACATATATGTCAATTTGTGCAATTTCTAACAGGTTTCATATATATTTTATACACTCTGTATATGTACATATGTTTTCTTTTTACCTCATATATTGTACATATATCTCATATAGCTCATATATGGGCTCAAATGTACGTACTTATTTTAAAATTGTGAGAAATTATGCTAGTTTTTTCATAATCTCACCTTTACCTCAGACACATTCTAGTGTCTGTATCTGTTCCAGGCAGACAAAATCAAAGTTTTTGATCGTTAAATAGTCTCTAAAGAGACTTCCTCTTGGAAAACGCCAATGGCGCCAAGCCAGGAGACGTCCTGCTGTCGTCACGCCACTTGAAGCGAGCACAAAGCGCTGCGCTTCCAGGTATGGGCTGGTTGTCTTCAGCCGACTGGACTCCTCAGCTGCATCGTCCCAACTGCGAGAGGCACATGGTGAAGTGAAGGCATTAGCATGTCCATACCCCAGAGATGAAACTCTATAGCGTTGGGAAACACTGTAAGAGACGGACTGCGGCAGATGAAAGCCCGTCATTTTCCCTTCAATAATGTGTTTGCAGTTAGCACGAGGCGCTTGTTTCTCACCCCTGTGTACTGTAGTTTAAGCACCCTGTCACTTCGAACTAGCGTGATCTGATGTTTTTCCGAGTGACCGCCGACAACACCGATGCTTTAGAAGTCGTGTCCTGTGTCCTGTGGCTCTCTGGGCTCAAATCAACCCCAGCAGCAGCGGCAGCAGCAGCAGCATATGCCCACTTGAGAAAGAGAGCGGTAATTTAATCCTTCAACACGTTTGTTTGGCAGGGAGGAATCCAGTCCCGATCCTCAGAAAACTACTCATCTTTCATCACTAACTTTAGTCGTTTAGGAGTCTGCGTCAGGACTGTCGATGTGAGGGAGAAACAAACCGCGGAGTTGATTAATACGGGTTTATTTGTTCGTAATCCCTCAAACCCTTCAAGCCACAACCTTTTCCTTTGTTTTCCATAATTTGTCTTTATGTCTTATACATCAAGCTTCTTAAAAGACAGAACACAGATTACAGCTGATGTTTTTGCGTGCCGACTGGAAAAGGCCGGGTCGGCCTGCAGATGAGATCCAAAGGAGCTGTAGCTGTGCTATTGTTTGACAGTTGAGGCAGACCAAAGGCCGATACGAGCAGGAGAGTTTGAGGTAAACCCGCAATGTTAAGCACTTGCCACATTTAGGTCCTAAAATGTAAATGTAAAAGGCAAAACCCCTCAAGCCCGTCGCTGTACAATCCATGACTTCTTCAGGCCGACAGGCCAAAGGTTGACGGAGCGAATATGCTATTTTCTTCTTCTCACCGGCCACATCGAGCAAGAGTAATAACCATCGGACCTCCACAAATATGTCTTCCGCCAATCCTGGAGGTAACCTACTGAGGTCGAGTGGTTTCACAAACAGTGGTTAGCACTGTCGCCTCACAGCAAGAAGAAGGTCCTGGGTTCGATTCTCAAGTCAGGGCCTTTCTGTGTGGGGTTTGCATCTTTTCCCCGCATCTGTGTGGTGAAAAACATGCAACTCAGGTTAATTAGTTAGTCTAAATTGCCCGTAGGTGTGAATGCAAGTGTGAGTGGTGGTTTGTGTCAGCGTTGTGTTAACCTTTTTGCGTGTAGTTTGAAACACTTCCCTTGATCTCAAAATTAAAAAATAGTGCATTTTCATTGAGGTTAAACACTTTATGAGGAGTTCTATTTCTTTCTCCTCACAAAACCTGTCCACAGTCACTTTTACAGCTCCGCAGCTGTCATGAAAATAAGGCAGTACGACTCGTTATCAGCTTTTAGCTTAGCTGAGGAAGCACACAGGCCTGGAGCAGCAGACCAAGAGGACATTTTCCATGTCACCGTGGCTGCTGCCTCATAATTTACCAGCTGACAATGAAGATTTTTTTGTATTATTTATCAACCGGTGAAATATTCATGAGCAGCCGGAGCAAACTTTGGGCCACATACTCGGGATAGCACTTGAAAATATGAGCCGCATTAACATGATAGCGAGCTCTTCACGGCACACTCGTATCGACGGCGAAACAACATCCCCGCTTGGTTCGCGGCGGCTGCGGGCGAGAAACCGTCAGAACGGCTTTAGTGTTTTACAGCTCTGAGGGAGGCACACAATGGATTTGATGAACTTGTTTGTGGCACTTTATCACAGTCAGAATCATCTCTGGTTTGGCTCAGAGATGATGACACATGTAAGCAATGCTTCTGCATTTGGCACCAGGGAGCAATCGAGGAGGGCAACCTTCGGGACGCGTTGCCAGTGTTGTTGCTTGCACGCACAGATAATCTCTACAATCTTTTTACATTTCCTTTTTAACAAATATCCCTGTTCTTATCCCCAATGATGAATCACTGGTTCTTAATTCTCTGAGATATTTTATTCTCCTGCTATAACGTTGTCCGCACAATTGTGCGCCGCTGAGTGCAATCATGCAACGCTATCTGGCACAGACACTCTCTGGCAGCGGCGAGGCAAAACCTGCAGCTCAGAACTGCTCCACTTAAGGCAGGCTGATGTGAGAGGAGCAGACAGGCGAGAGTGGAAGGCCCTGCAGTCATGCAAAATGCAAAAGAAATATGACTTTATTACAGCTCCCTAATGGTGACATAACAATCTGTTCAGCCACTTCCCTCCAAATCTCCTAGCATTTTGGGAGAGTGCTCCGTGTCTGCGGGATGGAACGGGTTTGAGAATCTTTCAGTGTGAGTGAGTTTGAACACAATTGGGTTTGAAATACGGCTTTTGACTGGCTCATCTTTTATTCATCAGTCCGTTGCTTGTTCCTCATGCCAGCGTGATAAATGTCCTGAGAGGGGGGGAAAACAGAACACAACATGGATGTGAGAAACGTCATCGTTTTTGATCACGCTGAGGCTTCAGATAACACAAAATTTCTCTATGTTGCCAATTAACCTTAACAGTTTGCAGAAAAATTCCAAGAGTGGAAGATTCCCTTGTCTGAGTTGTAATATGGAGCTAGATAGCAGTTAGCTTAGCTTTGTCTGGAGTCTTTGCTCAACAGTTTCAAGACTCTGTTTTACGTCTGTTTTGCCCAACTTTGACTATTTCCTCCTTTTATCTATCTACTTATCTACCTAGCTGCTGTAATAAAGAAACAGTGATAAAATATTGTGCGTGAACAGGCGTGGAGTAGCATGATTAATGGCCGTCAGCACCTTGGACTTGCGCTGGTGTGTC
>KV751366.1:4742106-4757498 GCA_001698575.1 Mola mola | reverse complement strand
AGCCCCAGGGATTGTTTTGTGAATGAAAATCAGAAAGTTAGCAAAAGTGGTGTTTAGACTTCAGCCAGCTGCCCAGAAACTAAAAAGAGCTCGCGAGGTTGAGCTGATTTCCCCGAAGGCCCCGCCTGCAATTTATAACGCGGTATCTAATTTAGGGTGGAGTGGTTGTTTCTGTGGCAATGAGTCTTAATGGAAGATGAGCAATCAGATGCCCGTGTGGTGCTGGGACGAGACGCAAGACACTCAATTAACTGGAACCTGCCCAGAGCCGAGCCGCCGTTAATGCAGAGTGCAGTGAACGGGCAAAATAATACTCTGTGGTCTACTCCCAGCTGATTCCCAACCTCTCCCGTCTTCTGAGCTCATTTGCAGTTTGTTTGTCCCTGTCTGATTGACGTTATGACGTCGCAGGAGCCCTCAGTCGACAGGCTTTCTTTGACACAGCGTGTCGGTGATAAACGTGGAATAGGAGCGAGAACACGAGAGTAGTCTTCGCTCTCCTCCTCTAGTTAAAAACAGCAGTGGTTGTCTCCAAAGCTGCAGCGGTGGGGTCAGAGAGAGGCGGGGTCACAAAAACACTTCATTGCTGAAATGATGGAACCTGTCATGATTAAGACGCTGTGTTTGGCTCTTGTTAGGCTGTTGGAAAACCTCAGGAAGCTGGTGCTGGCCATCCTCTGCTGCGTCTCAAATCAACAAAAGCAAGGCAAAGATTTTAAGCCCCGCCCTCCTCGGTTACTGATGCTATGCCTGTCAAGCATTTCCACCCCGCGGGTCGACTATGAAGCTTTCAACTGCATCTGTGAGAGATATTCCAAAGGAAATTATATAAAAATTTGTTGGTAAAGAGGCAGGTGAGAGGTACATTCCCAATATCGCTTGTGGGCGGAGTCTTGCTAACGAGGAGAACATTAACAAGCGTCAGACCGGCGACGTCCTGATAATTCACATGAACATGAACAGCAACGCTCTACAGCAGGGAAAGACAATAAACTGTTATATCGCTTAATTAAGTTTAATTGTCGTTATCTAACTAGCCGGCGTAGACTAGCGTAACCCCGAATACGAACTAGTAATAGAGCTCCAATTAGTTATAGTCGGCGACGTGGACCGTAGCACCAAAACTTGACCGCTCAGTTGCTTGACATGGATCTCACATAATTTCCCTCACTTTAATAGACTTAGATATTTATATAATAGCTCGGCTATGAAGTACTTATTTCAAAATGAAATGATTTATTTCAAAGGGGATTCATATATTCAGGCAGTGTGATTTTAAGCCTGGGAACAAACAAGACTGTTTTTATTCATCTTTGATGGATTAAGATGCTCATGTGGTCTTCTACGCTGTTTTAGCCACATCCCACATCTCTTTTCCTGGTTTTTCGCCTATTGGAGGGTGAAAAATTCGGCACCCCCCTTCTAATTCTCTGGGGGTTTTTTGGGTTTGCTGAAAGCTTGAAAGGCCTCCTGTGCATAATTAAGGCTGCTAACACAGGATTGGACAACGGGTGTTTTAGGGAGGGGCTTAGCCATCAAAATGTTTCTCAAAAGGTTCCTAGTTTCTGGCAAACTTCCTGAACTTTGAAATGCACATGCACTGTCCACAGTTTACGCACGTGTGGAATGAAACGTCTAGTGGACTCCAGGAAGCAGTATAAACTAGTATACTGTATATATGCTGTTTGGAATTTAGTTTTTCTTTCTGTTCCCTCTGTAAAACTTCCTCTTGCGGCTCCTTCACGTCGCTCTGCTCAGACGTCCTCAGCAATAATCTGGGGCACATCGTGCCTGATTTATTGAGGACATTTTCTTTTCTTAATGGCCGGCACAATGGCTTCCTGGTTCCTTCCGACCGTTTGTCATTGTTTCAGCGCAGCAGTTATCCAGGTTTATGTCCAAATGTGTCCTTGGAAGTGAGGTCCACGTCTGAGAGCATCTCTACACTCTCGAGAGGAGAAAACTCCCTTGAACGCTGAAACACGAGTGGAATCCTAAATCGGCCGTCTGAGGAGGGAGATATTTTCACCAGCTCATAGGACACATGCAAGGCGGGTCCAGCAGAGCCGTGCTTTCTTTGTGAGAGCTCCTCGACGAACCCTGACCCTCTAGTCAGAGATAATCAGTATCACCAACGTGGTTATCAGCTGTCTTTGTTTACTGTCTCTTTGTGCGCGTTCACATGAAAAAGGGGCGTTTCGTGCGTCATTTGACTCCTCCTCCGCACAACATGAACCAATCACGTGTCGCCTTCTTCATTCATCTTGAACAAGTTGTGATGAAGGAGAACTGTGAAGATTATTAATAAGAGACATGAGGGCAAATCGCAATATTGTTACCGATTGGGAGAATTCACAATTCACAGTTTAAAGATTTTTCCTAGCAGGAATCAGAATCTCACAGAGAAATATTGACAGTATAGAGTTAATGTAAAGGGAAATGCTGTTAAATAGCCGACTTTAAGCCATTGAACATGTTGGCACCGACCTTTCCTGACCTTGATAACCCTGATTCCTGCTCAGTGTCCCTAATCTCGCCCTGTAGTTCACCCCTCCGAGCAAAAGTTTCCACATGCAGGCTGTGATGAAGTTACCGAAGAACCTGAGAGTGCTATCATTTACTAATAAATCAGCACCACCGTTAATCATTGCAGGTTAAACACAGCAGATCTGAAATCGCAATAAAATCCTTGTTGTCCGACTCTGGTAATCCATTTAAAAGGGTGCAAATGTGGTTTACTCTCTTACGGCCGCCATTTTGATCAAGTTTTCTTTTGTTGCCGACGTTCGACCTTGTTTTTGGACGCATTAAACTCCTTCAGCTGGAGTTAGTGCAGAAATGCAAACTGTGGCACTGGACAGCAGCAGTTACATGTTGCTGATCAATTCATCAAGTTTCATGAGGCCCGAGTGGTGCAGGCGAGGAAACGTGCGTAAAAGCCTTCATGTTACATGCTGTGTGCTAAACCGTGCGGTGAGCAGAGATGGTAGACCTGGCAAACAGAAATTAAGTTGTCTTTTCAATTCCAAAGAAATGAAAGTGTTAAAAGTGAAAAGAAATGGCCTGTTTTTAGTGTACTTTTCCCTCTTTGGATTTCCATCATGTGCGTCCAGCGTAAAAGCGCCAACTTTAACGCCCAAACAG
The DNA here is from genome assembly GCA_001698575.1 of Mola mola. Taxonomy (NCBI): domain Eukaryota; kingdom Metazoa; phylum Chordata; class Actinopteri; order Tetraodontiformes; family Molidae; genus Mola; species Mola mola. The sequence continues at coordinate 4,754,354 of KV751366.1, read as the reverse complement.
CAGCTTTACGAGACACCAAGTGACATCTTGCTTCCTCTCAGTTTCACCCTGCCTCAGGCTTCGAGTTCAAACAGTCATACTGGTGCAATTATAATTGTGAGTAAGATTCAACACAAAGATCTCGTTACATTGTTCGACACCGATTAAGAAAAAATTTGGTGCCCAATGATGTATGAACAGCTTTGACTGGTTTGCGTCTGACTTTTCGTCGCAGACGAGTCGTTTGTCCCGGCGGCTGGATGATCTCGCTGGAACAAACACACGGCAATAAAAGTGGCTGATGTCAGTCAGTGAGGCAGCTGCTCTTTTTGAGCCCTGGATAATAAAAACAGTGTGACCCAAATGTAAATACAAATCACCTTTCGTTCAGTAAGCCAGCTGGAGTGTTTACGACTTTACAGTTCAACACGGCAGTGGAACAAACTTAACCTATTTCCACTCTGTGGGTCTTTGTCTTACGTTTCAGGTGTATTTCTGGTACTCATCCATTGTTACTGGTTACTGTCGGCAGTTCCGTGACTGATTTAGTTGAAAACCGGTGTGCTTCTCTCAGCCAACAAATCCAAAAACCAACAATCCTGCTAAAAAACAACAAAAAAAACATTAGTGCCTGGAGAAGCTAATTCCTCGGTGCCACAGACCCCCGCTGATTACTAAAAGCAACCGTGTCACTGAATGACGGGATCCTTCATTACAATGAACAGAAACACTGCAGTTTATTTGACTGAAGGCCACAAAGCCGTGCTGCTCTAGCACCTAAAACATTTATTGCTCCCCATGTTGCCCGTCCCTATCTGATAACAAGGCAAATATATGATTACAGCCCATTTTTACGTACACTGAGTTACGTAATGTAATTTATCCGATACGTTACGGATGGAGTGACATATGTTTGCTTTTAATGAGCGAGTACATCGTGTCTTGTAAACCTGTCGTGCCTGTCGAGGTGTGTGCACAATAAATCTTGAGTTCATTAACCCTGTAGGTCTCATCCTTCGCACCGTTTGAGCGAAGGCAGCACACAGTCGGGTTTCTGGGTTCCAACCCTCCTCCTGTGTTGGTGCAGGGGGTGATCCGAGCGAGGCGACGCGTTGTCTCTTCTTGCCATGTGCTAAAATGAAGGGTGAGGGTTAATGTCCCGACTCTGCATCAGTGAGAGAAGAGCTTCCTAAAGTGACAGAAAGCGTTTTTGGGGAGACAAGCATTCGCTGTGAACTTGGAGATTTTGTTGAGATTATATCCTTTGACATATTCCCCAGCCGGCCACCAGGGGGTGATGTAAATTCTTTCAACATATTTAGGAATCTGTTACTATTGTCATGGCCTCTCGCAGTACATCCAGATGCAGAGGGTGAACTCTGGCATCACTGACCAATGTCCTGTAGATTGGTGTTGGTGGTGGATGTGAATAAACAAGGTCAACACATTTGTTTTGATTTAAAATCTGACGCAAACTCAGGATTTCTGTGTGAAAGTCTAGAGCGTGAACCACCGTACAACCCATTTCAGCATGTTGCGCTTTGGAATTTATGTCAAACATCAGTCCAACTTGTCTGAAACTGACGTGGACGGCACCAAACCGACGTCTGTGAACGTCTCTATTGTGTGTTCTGGCAAGTGTTGTGTTGATGATGGGTCGGGTGGTAAGAGCGATCACCCAATTTCACCCTTCTGCTAAACAACTGAGTAAAATCCATGAGTTCACCCCTTTAGTTTCTTCCTGGCTTCTTGCACAGGCAAAGGATGACAACACCAGTTGTCCTCGCTCTTTTGTTCACGGTTTTTATCGCCGCAGATTAATCTTGGTCTCTTAGTCTGGTTTCCCTTATTATGTCCCAACATATGTGACACAAGCTGACACAACAGTGGGTCTCGCTGTTCTTGGTGTTGGCTCGGTGTGTCCTGGATCTGGAGGAGTAATTTGTGAAAATCGACATTTTGCGTTGTCTGTCTCGAGCTACCAACCCAAAGCGTCAGTTTCTGACCAGAAAAGTCCAGGAAATTGACCTGGCTGATGGCTGTGGAAACACTGCCCATGAAAATGTTATTTTCGATGACTTTGACTCCATTTTTTAAAAGCGGCAAACCATTTACGTGTTTGTCCGCTGTTACTCACCAGCTGAAAGGACCTACAAATGAAGACCTGTCATGGTTTCGGTTCACAATCGAAGACTCGAGGCTTCTGTTTAAAGAGTTGATTTGAGGAGAAACTCTGAGACGAGACCTGGTCCGTTTCATCTTCGTCGTCTGATAGGACGGGGTAGCTCTCTACCATCATGTGCGAAAGCTACACCGTGATTAATGATTGGCTGAAATCGGCAGATGGGGCAATTCATCACATTCTGAAATGTAGATTTGATGCTGGTTCAGCAAATGTTACATCAAATATTAATCAAATATTGAATAATAAGCCACATAATGTGGAGTTGGCCTATTATTGAGTGGTGGTGGTATGTTTATAGTATATGTATTTGACTTATTAACACTTTTAAAAAAAAGAAGCTCATCTTTATTATATTCTAAATCAGCTCACTTACCTTATAAGGCTCTTTCTAGGTCTCACAGCTGCATACACAGATTCTTTAACCAAACGCACTCACACTGCCGCGGTTCAGAGACTGAGAGGTTTCGACAATAAATTTAGATTAAACCTTTTTTTTTTAAGGGCTCAGCCCCCAAATAGCTCTTTTGGGATGGCGCCGCAGTTGCAGCCTCATGATAGACGGCCCATATCTCCTGGCTGCCAGGCTCTGGTGTCTGGCAGAAAATTGAGCCCAGTCAGGTGTAGCAGCAGAGTACCCACTAGGGATAAATTGCTGTTTTAAATCTCAAGCGAAGATGTTGTTTTTGAAAAATGACCTGAAAAGCACTTCAGGCTCTAATAACTTCAGCTAGAACTCTTGATTTGTTTAAAAAACGAATGGGATGCAATAATGCAGAGATGCACTTTTATGAATTCCTATAGTAGCCATCCAGAACCTTTAATGAAATGTTTTTTCAAGGACAGTTTATGATTAAAGTTTGCATACAGAACTATCTTAAACTAAATAAACAAAAGCATCAACTAATGATTATCTTAATCATCGATTAATCCACCAATTGCTTTCCAGATGAATCAATTAATCATTCACTCTATAGATTGTCAAATGCTCATCACATTTCCTCGGAGCCTAAAGTGACATCTTCAAATTTCGTCTTTACTTCATCCAACGGTTAAAAAAACCCCAAAGATTCTTCATTCACTTTCAGAAATGACAAAGAAAAGCAGCAAATCCTGACATTTAGGAAGCTGGAATCAACAAATGTTTAATAATTTTTGCTTGAAACAGAACTGAAACAATAATTTGATTATCAAAATAGTTGCCGATTAACCGACTTTCAGCCGACTAATCGGTTTATCGTCGCATCTCTGGTTGAATTCAGTCCTCTGAAGAGACATTAAGTCAAACACAGCCCGAATAGGACAACTTCAAACACCAACAACCACACCAGCAGATATCACAGAGGCGTGTTTGGGAGATTAAAATCGATCTGCATTTTGAGTTTTGGCAGCACTTTTATAACCTTGAGTCAGTGGGACAATGTTTTGGGAAGCAGCAACACAGCACTTCCAATCTGGTACAAATCCAACTCCAAAATAAGTCGCTTTGCTTTGCTCATTTTCCAACTCTAATTAGAGGAAAATATCTGTACTTAAAAAAAGGTTTTTTTGGATAACTTTCACATTGACACCCACAGAGAATTCTGAGCAACTTCTGCAGTTCTGCACAGAATTATGGAGCTTCTCACGATTTACTCTTCTATTCTCCACTGACATTAGCCTGTTAATTACACAGTGAAAACAGCTCAATAAAGAGGTTGAGAAGGATATGTAAGAATTCAGTAGAAATACTGGGAATTACTGTCAGGTAACAGGTAAATAATAAGTAAAATAAGACCAAAATTAAGATTTTTGGGTCAATAATTTTATGGGAATTTATTAATTCTGATCATTCAAAAAAGGTTTCAGCAACTACAGTAATTTACAGACATATACTGACCTTCCTACATAATTACTGGCCTCAAAATAAAGAGATATGAGAAATTCGGATTTATTTTGCTCTAACAACTTTATAAAGCATTACTAAGTTAATGTCGTTGTGCTGCCCCCAAGTGGCCGGACTGGCTTCTGCAGTGGATGTGTGGTACAAAAAGTCCAAATTGAATCAAAAAAACTTATAGGTGCAACTTTGGCAACGGAATCACTTTATAGTCCAGGGTCTTTCTTTCAAAACCTTCAGAACCTTCTAATCATTCAAACCTTTAATTTAAATCAAAATTTAAGGCAGCCCAGACCTTAACTTTTTAAAGTTAAAATGAGTATTTTTACAGTGTGTCCTTACCAAACCTAAAAATCTGTAAAAGAACATTGCAAATACAGTGCTGTTACTGTTTTAATCTTTCTTTGACCTCACGTAGAAGCATTTAGGTGCGATTTGGCAAAGCACAATTTGAACATTTGCAACACTTTTTTTTTCACTTCTGAGTGAGAGAAAAATAGAATTTTTGGCTCGTGGAGCATTTTTCGTGACATACAACCCACACAGACTGTTGATATTCCTTCTGCTTTCCATCAGCCGTTTTGCACCTGTTTAATCTCTGTTTTCAAAGCAGATGAGGATACTGTGTTTGCCTTTTGTTTTGCTTATTGAGGAGGTGGGAAAGTAAATCTCTCCTGGCTGCAAACAGCCCCTGGAGCAGCAGCAGATGGACTTGTAGCACATTACAAATGGCTTCATTATGAGAGTTTGGTGTGGAGGGGATTCGGTTTCACCTCAGGGGAATATCAACCCCAGTGACTGAACCTCATCGCATCCTCCTTGATTGATTTCTAAAGTCTGCCGAGAGTTTTTAGTGTAAAATTTGTAAATTAGCCAGTAACAGTAAATTTTTTTTTTTAGTTATCGATTTGCTTTTCTTTAATTTTTTCCAATAATTTAAAGGAGAATTCCAGTATTTTTCAACCAAAGCTCTACTTCCTGATCTTTGAGGGTCTAAATCTTTGGTCAACAGGAGCAATTCAGACAAGGGAACACCGGAAATAAATCATTTTTTGTCAGCACTAAATGCTGTTACAAGTGTCCAATAACATGGAGAAGACACCTACAGGGAAACACAAACCAGAATTCTCCTTTAAGATACATTAAACTGTCCGAACTTAGCCAGACGGTGAAATCACACTGCCAATCATAAATCACCAGGCAGAATCGATCACCTTGTAATTAAAGCTGTAAATGACTTTCCATTTAAAAAAAAAATACATAACTAAGATGAAGTGGCAACAACATTTGAAGCTCGACCACGTTTGTGACATCACGGCGAATGTTCACCTTTTATTTTTGCACCACAGCAGAGAGCGAAAGCAGAGGAACAATGCGTGCTGCGCTTTGCAAAACATTAGGCTAAAAGAAAAATGTGTCAAAACAAAATGAACTGGGAGGTAGTTTCCTTTCATAGGGCGGAAATGCAAAACAGTTTCTTAAAACCCAGGTTGTGTGAAAATAATGACTTCTTTTGAAGCTCAGGAAAATAATTTAGCTCAAAGTCTTCTCGAATCTTTAAAGTGCCGTCCGAGGGATTCAGGCCGCTGTCGTGCATTTCCGGCGGTGTTATGGGTTGCCATGACGACACGTTCGCGGAGCGGTAACATGCAAAGCATCCGGTACTTCAGGAATACAGCCGACCCACTTCAGAGTCCGTTTACAGCAGAGGAGATCAACAAAAGATCTGACGTGGCCACGGCATCATGACACCGCCGGGGGGGCAAAAGGTCATGACCTTTTAGGTTTTTCTTGCTAGCGTTTAACCTCCTGAACATTGAATTTCATGATCTGAAACAGAAAAGTCGTGGATAAGATTTCAAATGTGATGATGATCACGCGGGTGAAAAGCCAGGAGATCCCAGAAATCCGACCCTGTTCTCATCTCCGGCTCGGAATAAATTTGTCAAGGAAATATTTCAGTTTTGTGTCATATCTTGATCAGAGGGGAAACTTAAAGTTTAGGTGGGACCCAGAAGGTTTTCTGATTTTTTTTCAGTGAGTCGCGGAATTCTTGAGTTTGGGAATGACTGAGGTAGATAAACAATTGCCTACTGAAAATCTGGAGTAAATATTACTCATTGTTGTATCATTTATGGAGGGATTTTCTGTAGAACTTATATGAATGCTTCTACTGATTCTTAGCTGCTACATTTGGGTGATCCTTTCCCATCACATGAGGTAAAAACCTGCCAAAACGTGAGTTTCAAAGTGTCAAAAATGGCCGGAGGGTTGGCGGTCAGGGTTGAGTAGAGGGTTATATACGGGACCTTCTCCCATGTGAAACCAATTTCTTAAACCTAAACACGTGTTTGTGTGCCGATACGTTCTTCCAGTCCACACTAACACAGATATATTTGTAAATTTTCCTTCCGTTTAAAAAAATAAAACAGCATCCACACATTTTCCCTTTGACAAGATATCTCCTTACAAACAGGTATGCCAGGCCAGTAGGTGGCGGTACAGTCTTCTTCACAGATATGACAAGGAAAAGCATGCACAGGAACTTTAGGAAGTGCCTGAAAATGTAATGAACTATTCATTTGTTAAACACAAACCTTCCTGGCAGACAGCCTGAGCTGCTGTGGAGAAACCAAAAGTAAAATATGATTCATTTGTGTGGAAACGATGCAAAATGAAACTTTTGCTGCTGTTGTTTTTCGCACATTCTCATTATGGAAAACAACAGTGAGCGTGCACTAATTGAGGCGTGAGCCAATCATTGACTCATACGATCACTTAAAAGGGCTTTTTTAAGGCATGTTTAACATCTGTGGCGACCTAAAACGCTGTTAGATTGTGGACGAGAGGCCCAAACGTGCAGGAAAATGTCTCTTCTTCAAAATACCCATGTTGTTGTGGGCACAAACGCCGGATTTGTTCGTCAACTGCCTGTCGTTCCACTGTTTCCTAACGTGCCGCGACGGGCACGTGACACGTCGACAACTGAGTCTGGAGCGAGAACAAGTTGGTCACATAAGACTTTTACACTTCCTGTTTCAAACCAGGTGTCATCAGTCCGAATCCCAACCACGTTCGAGTCGCGTCTACACGTCACCAAAGTAACGTGCTGGTGGTGCGTTGTGAGCCTGTCGATGCACCGCTGGCGCCAAATAGTACTGCACGTGACTTTATAAGACACGAAGGTGCGTGACGAATCGTCCAGACGCCCCCGGAGCTAAACGCTGACAAACAGCCGACTTTAAGCGGGTCAAAATCAAGCTTTAAAACCTTCATTATCTCTTGTGCTTATCTTGTTTTACCCAAGAAAAAAATTGCTTGCATCAAATCAACACAGTAAATGTGTGGCCGGCCGTTGTCCTGGCACAAAAAGCGTAGGAAATCTGGTACACATTGCACAGAGTGGCAGGAACAAAGGGGGGGTTGAGGGGGCCCGGGAGCTCATGTTTGCCCCTGGCCCCCTGAGCAGATAAATCCAGCCATGTGTGTATCATTGTAGACGTCAACGATGATGCAAACTAAAGCCTGACAGCACATTTCAGTGAAAGAAAGGTGGCGCTCCATCGTCAGATGGGGAAAAGCCTTGAGAGGCCTGAAACGGAACACGTTTAAAGCTGGTGGAACCACCCAGACGCCTCAGAGTAAACCAGGACCAGGAGGTGTCACAGTGAGGACCGGCAGTAAAAGACCAACCAGCCTCCTCTCTTACTAAATCTCCTGTCACATTGTCACATCTAGAGGGACTTTTTCCACGACTTGCAGAGGATCTTCTGGAAGGCGCGCCTGAAGTCCCGGTTGAAGATGGTGTAGATGGCCGGGTTGAGGGAGCTGTTACAGTAGCCAATCCAGAAGAAGAATTTGAAGAGCGGGTCGGGGATCTTACAGGAGTCCCTGCACACGCCGTACAGGCTGTAGCTGAAGAAAAAAGGGAACCAGCACACCACAAACACCCCCATGACTACGGCCAGGACGAAGGTGAACCTCTTCTCCCTGGCTTGTGACACCTTCTTCCTGGCCAGGGAGCTCCGGCGGCGTTTCTTCCTGGAGGTGAACAGGTCTATGGATTTGTTGCTCACCCTGGCTATGCGCGTGGAGTGTTTGGACCGGGGGCTCTTCTTCGGCCCGGCGCTCTTGGCTCTCTGGGAGTCCTGCTGCTGGGGTTTGGGACCTTTGCCCTCGGAGGAGGAGCTCTCATCCAGGTCTGCGTCCTCGGTCTGCGGCCCCGCGGTGACGGTGCGCTGGCTGGGCGTCGGCGGGCACTGACAGTGGCCGTTCTCCCTCTCGCCGTGGAACGGGGACGTGGCTTTGCTCGGTCCATTCTCAGTTTGCGTCGCGCCATCCGGCCGGGGATTCTTCCCCGACATGCTCCTGGTTCTGGTCTTGGCCACCTGGTATATCCTGATGTAGACCAGGATCATGATCAGGCACGGGGCGAAGAAGGAGGCGGTGCTGGAGGAGAGGATGTACCAGGTGTCATCGTTGAGTTGGCACTGAGGCTGCGAGCTCATGTCGCTGCTGCTGTCCAGAGACATGAGAGGTGGGGACGAGATGAAGGCAGAAACCAGCCAAACCAGCACGATGATGCACTTGACGCGCCGGGGAGTCCGCTTCAGGTTGTACTCTACGGCCTGCGTAACGGACCAGTAGCGGTCCAGGCTTATTGCGCACAGATGCACGATGGACGAGGTGCAGAATAAAATATCCAAAGCCACGTAGATGCCGCACCAAACTTTCCCGAAATACCAGTAGCCCATGAGCTCATTGGCCAGGGAGAAGGGCATCACCAGAGTGGCGACCAGGATGTCTGCGGTGGCCAGAGAGACCAGGAACAGGTTCTGCGGGGCTCGGAGCGCCCGGCTCGTCAGCACCGCGATAACCACCAGAATATTCCCAACAACCGTGAACAGGATGAGGAAACTTACGAGCGCGGCGATGCCGGCTATGGCCGCCAGAGAATATCCACTGTCCAGGCTCCAGGAGGAATTCAGCTGGACCACCGCGAACGCGTCCATCCCGCTGGCGTTGGACGGATCCATCCGGGCTGTGCGCGCTGCGCTGGAGGATTCACATTCAGCCTTCTAACGGCTGGAAAGTCCATCAGAGACGCACAGGGAACGCTGCCCCCCTTGGTGGAGTCCTTGGAGGTTATCGATCATCTCTATATGGATGAGTGACTTAGAGAACCTGCGGTCTCCCCGTGACACGGACGCGCTGCGCTCTCGCTCCAAATGATGCCCCATGCGTCTTTCTCACCAAAGTCACTCCCTGCTGCCCCGCCCCCGCCGCCGAGCATCATTTCCACGGTGCAAGGCAGGGAGCAAGAGTGCAATTTCGCCCAAATGCGTCGATTTCCAAAACATTGTTGTGCTATTTAAAAAGAAACTTTTGACATTTCCACACTTACGAGTGAAACCGAATGCGCACTCGGTACTTGGCACCGTCTCTCTCCTGTTTTCACGCTCGCTCGTCTCACTGGAGGTCAGTGTTGCTGCGCAGTAAGCAGCTCAGGATGAGCATGAAGCAAAGAGGGCGTGAGAACAGAAGCCTGGCGAACTGTGTCTGGAGTGGTGCGTTTATGGCGACGGTTTTTTTTACCGAGGAGAGGTTGAAGAGGGCGTGAGAGGAGATGAGAGGTGGCTCAGGTTGAGGATGTGCGAGGCTTGATGGGATTCTGGGGTCCAGATTGGACTCACATGCACTCACACATCAGACAGTGCGCGTCCACGGCGTGTTTACATGACTTCTGTGGTCAAAAAACTTTCTGTTTTATTGTTTTTTTCTGTGATCAGTGACAGGAGACTTTGATCATCATATTTTTCATCACCTCCAGGCTGCAGAGAATTGCACAATGGTGCTTCCTTTTGGCTTTCAGGAGTCGAGAGCCAGAGTCAAATTTCCTGCCTCCTGATGTGTCATTAACTGTTTTTCAAATAAAAATATATAAAAACCTGAAGTCAAGCGGTTATAGCAGGACACGGACAGTAAATGCAGCTGAAAAGGGTTTATCAGAGGTCACTGGTGTGACGGGATGTGAGTGAGTGAACAGGCCTCGATGCTCATGTGAGGTCGAGACAGCTGGCTGCGAGTGGGAAGCTGCACTGTAGGCAGCTGAGAGGTGGGAGGTGGGCGAGCGGGGTGAGAGACTGAAGAAGAGGAGAACCACCATCTGATTGTGCTGGTGTCCACGCTGATGGAAGGGAAGATGAAGCTGGAGAGTGAAACATCACAGAACTTCAGCAGTTCAGAATAATTCAGATTTATTCATTTCATTTGGTGATTTTTGACAGAAAGCCACAGTTTGGCTGGTCTGGAGCTTCATATAAAGTGATGCAGTTATCCTCTCCTCACTTTATATATCTAATATGAGCTACAAACCTGATCGGCACACGTATCAGCTCCTGTGAACTCTTTTAGCCCCTTGAAGCTGAAAACTTTGATAAAATTCCTCTCACGTATTGTCCTCGTGGTACAGTCGGTGCCGCTCAGTACTGTGTTCTTTGTTTAAAGTCTGTAAAAAGATATTTTCCCCATCTTTCCTCTTAGCCCACAGAACAATATGTCCTGCTCAGATAATAACTGGCATGAAGATATTGTAAAATTACAGGCAAAGATGGATTCTCATTACTTTTTATATCCCCCAACAAAGACTATAACTAACACTTCAATTTTGGAGGTTAGTGTTGAGGGATTATCCCAATATCCTGAGGTTTAAAGTTGGTTGGAAACAGCAAGAGCTTTTGTTCATGTCACACCGTCTTCATCGGCAGTTGCCCAGTTTGTTCACAAAGTTCAGGAGGGGACGACATCACTAATTGTTATAAATCTGAGTTTCTGTCCATCCTCCTCAGAGTGGCGACTGCCTCCAGCACAGGACAGAAAAAGCTTGGCTCTCCTCATCCAGTCAGCCTATAACCGAGTCATTTGCAACGATTGGCTAAAGAAGCACGCCTAGTGCCAATCTAGGTTCCATCGCCATGGTAACGCGGTTGAGGCGCATTCGTGGGCTAACCCACAGCATGGGGACGATGAGCCTGAACAATGCCTGTTTAATGAGCTGACAGCACAAGATTTGAGGGTCCTAAGCCGCGTTAATTCCTGGTTAATACTTTGGACAATATGCGGGCTAAAAATAAACGAGCTGATGAGTAAATATTGTTGTCTGGGATCACTGACTGGCAGAGTTTAACACCTGATTCATGAGGAACCTCGAACAACTAGTCACACCTGGGGGGAACCATAACTACAACTATCTGGTTAATTGTTTGTCTCTCTCATTAAAATTTATTGGTAATAATTTTAAGATTTAGATTATTGGCTGGACAAAATCCAACATGAAAAACTCATTCTGATTGGCTCCAAGCAGCTGAACGTGTCCTGTCGGATGTCATCATTTAAATATGTTTGTGCGGCTCGCCGCCGTCAGTGTGGCAGTTAATGAAACGTGGCCCCCAGCTGACTGAAGCCTCTTTGTCTGAGCTGTTAGATCTGCCGCAAACACGGCCGTCACTCACAGGGAGGGCGCCACACTTCTTCTTCTCTGGATGTGAACTGTGCCGTCCTTCACATTCGTTCACTGGGGTTAATCCTGCAGGGCAGTCACATGTCACATTTTCACCACATGATTACCGACACCGAGTCGTTCGCCGCTACGATGTCATGACGACATTTCATCCCCTTTCTATAGCATCAAAGAACTATATAAAACCTAAATGATCAGAAAAACCCTTGAATAAACATCAGCGTGACTAGAACTACATTAAATGACAGAAAACATAATTTGCTGTGCTTTGAATTTTTAGTTTGCCCCATCTATGTTGATAATATTATAGCCTTTATGACCTATACTGACACCCACCACCAGGGCGGCGATCTAAATATTTTGGCTTCACTTTCAGGGAGCTCCAATGTTGTCTATTTGTAAATACAGCTTGTTGTTGAGCTTTTGGTTATAAAATACTTACATACGTTAGATTGTTGGCAAGATGTCAGTATTTAATGACGTTAAACTAATGTATTCCATGTGTGTCTGGTTAAGAGACATCTGGGGCAAAAAAATATCCAGTTTTGACAACACAAAAAGTTAACTTTATTGAATCTGAAAGCCGAGAAGTTTCTATTCAAACAAAACAAATAAACAGAGACTTTAGAATTAAGTATCAGGCAGACTGGTTTGAAAAGAAGCCCCACGCGCGCTTCCTCTGGCTAATA
>KV751366.1:4700366-4734075 GCA_001698575.1 Mola mola | reverse complement strand
CGCCTGTTTTTTAATGTCTTTTGGATTTATTTTTCTTTGTTGTACATGTTGATGTTCATGACCATTTTTTCATGATAATATTGTTCAGAAATGTGAGTCAGTTTCTATTCTTTGTCATATTTTTGTACACAAAAATGATCAATAAACACTAAATAAATGAAAAAATAAGCTCGCAGTGGACCACAGTGCTCCAAATATAAGGCCCTATTAGCTGCAAACTGTAAAACCTGGATGATTGACACACATGATCGACCCGGCAGTAAAGGAGACTCATACAGTCAGCATAGCTTCAAGGTGGACACCCAGGATTAGTGGCACCAATTCAGCATCTCACCCTCCATGAAAAATGGTTATAACCTTCCCCTCTGTTGCTAAATTACGGCAAAGAATGGGAACGTAAAAACTTCCCGTTTCTCACTGTAGCTCATACTGTATGGGAGCACGTCCAGCAAGGTTAAGGTGTACTTCAGCTCCGTCCTGCCTTTTATTGCTATTCTAGCGTGCAGTTGACAAATACGTCAGTTCGCTTTAGTCCTAAAAGACATTTTATGGTGCAAACGTGGCTAGTCTGTACAGTTTAGCTGTTTAACATAAGTCGGGAGAAAATAGGATTGTAAAAAAGGTCAGCCAGAAGCCGTGTCCCTAACGGTCTCACCAAGCTAAAATTTAGCCTATCTCGAGCTAATTAATTCTCCTGGCAGCCTTTGCCTGCCTCTAAAATGGACCCACCAAGGCTTTCAATGGTAAAATCGCAACATTAAAACCACTTACAGACGACTTGATTAACTATGATAAATTTTCTTGTAGGGAGCCTTTGGTCCAGGCATTCATGTGAAAAATCTACCTTATTCCCTCATGGCATCAGCCTCAGCTCCATGTCTCATGGAATCACATTTGGATCTGGGTAGTTTTGGACCTGGGTTGATGCTTTAAGCTCTTTGAGCGTTGTCCTGCTGTGAGACTGATGTTACCGGGTTGTGCTGGTGCCATGAGTTGGTTGTGCTTATTCTGACAGGCAGTTTTGGGCAAATGAATTGCATAAACTGACATCCACATGAATGCCAGGACAGGGTTTTCCCATTAGAACATTGGACTGTAGCGAGATCGTCGATACTCACTTCCACTGTCAGCGGTTTTAATGTATTGGCTCATCTGCGTAAACTGCTTATGCACTGTTTAAGACTGTTGAGAATAGGACAATATCGTGAACTGTCAATAGACACTCTACATGTATAAAAATTGTCCACAGAGTGAAGGAAAGGATCACCCACTGTTACCCCTAGTCAATTTTCCGATATTGACGTCTTGTGTCTTACACAAGGTGCTTTGGGGCATCGCTGTTTGACGCCTTAAGGCTTATGTTCTGCGTCCATAGGGACAGACAAAGGCTTGCATCTCATTCATCTTTTCATGGCGCGACGTCGACTTTACTTTGTTTAAGTTAAGGCATAAAAGTACTTGGTTGGTTTAGGTTTAGGAAAAGAGTGGTGAAGCTGGGTCTTCAGGGTCGGGATTAGGGTTTGATCAGATGGTTTTACATTGTGCATCTCTACCTCCATGTTGTGACAAAATGTCTGTATGTGAAGAGCTGGATCGGAACAGGCTGAGCAGTTTGTTTTACAGGGTGTTACATTCTTGGATGTACCTTCTTGCGATCATAGATTTTTCTAAACGACTAAGCCAAAGAGTCGATACAATAAAGCTAAAGCTGGAAGTCGCTTCTTAGAATAGAAATTGAGATGTGAAGAATTCCAACCAATGAACATTAAAGAAATGCCAATGAGGCTTTCAAGTGTTACCTACACTCTCTTGTCATCGTCAAGCAACATAGTTAGTAAGATGTCTTTGAGCCTCAAATGAGATTTTATGTCTTCTTTAAAGCCTGTGAGTTACTCATCAAGTTTCCTACACAAGGAAACAAGACAACTTCCACTAAATAACTGAAGCTTTGGCCAAACGTGTGGGGTCAGTCAGTGTCGTACCCTGGCATTATTCTCTCATCGTGGGTAGGAAAGGGGTCAATTCAAACAAAGCTGACTTCTCTGCAGCGGCACTAACCGGTCCATTGAGGTGTGAGCTGCACATCAGTGCCATAGATCAGCGGAGCCCCTCCCTCTGATGTTTCCACGACTCAATCTAATTGCTCACAGTAAGCTGCTCGCTTGGATCACATGTGCAGTCGCAATTGCCGCCCCCCGTCACCATTCCTGAAAGGCTCCACAAATTGAATTCCACATGCAACAATAGCTCATCCTGATAATAATAAAGCATTTGGAAAGAGGAGGTTAATAGATCTTCAGCTGAGTATCCAGGCGCCCACATTAGCAATGTCGCACCTTGGCAACGGCAGACATGACTCATCGCATCACCGAGACATATTAAGTCTAAAGGTCTCATAATATATTCCCAATATTAGCCAATATCTGGTCAAATCAACAATAAATAAAGGATTCTCCTCTTGAAGAATTCCATTTTTTTTCTTTTTCAACATAAACCCCATTTACTGGTCTTTTAGGGTCTAGAGTTTCACCAAAAAAAGCATCTATATTTAAAACTTCAGAAATAAATCGCATTGTGTTGCAGCTGAGTACGCTCAGAATGAAATTGCCTGCTAACATGTAGTAGAGTCAGCGACTGTAAGGATACTGTGTTTTTCCTACCTTTCTCTACTCCCAGTCACTGTCGCTGCACCCCAGACATAACCAATCTGTTGATCAGGGCAGTTTACTGGTCATGTCTTGGGTGCACCGTCAGCAACAGCAAGCAAAAGGACGTTTAGCTCATAGAGGACAGACAAATATTGAGTCAGAGTCAGATTTATTGTTATATGGAAGCGGGTCTCCCTTCCACTGAGGGCACCGTCTTGCACCTCCATGTTACTATGGTAGCCGAGAAAAAACAAAAAGGCTAAAAAACATGATTTGCATTACGCAAGTGACATTGGAACGCAACTAACAAAGAAGACTCACCCCATTAAAGGGAGACCAAGAAGGAGGAGTACAAGGAGTTGACACATTGGACCTTTAAATGTTAGAAAGTCATCCCTTATCATCATTCACATGACTGTTATATAATTCTGAATACAAGAAATAAATAAAAGAATAAAAAATAAAAGAAATAAAAGAATAAGGAAGAGTAGCGGGGAAAAAACTGCATGCCTCCCTGCTGTGAAGGTGATTAAGTTCAACAAAACGGATGTGCATTAGTCTACAGCCACTCCAGCAGATATGTGATTTGTTAAGTGCAGCAGTGCTTTGACCTAAAAGTTAATTATCCTGAATGGTCTTACCACTGTAGAAGACCTTGAAAGTACATTTTAAGGTCGGACTTGAGTAAGTTTTTAAGATAGGTTTGTGACTCTGAGTTTTGGTGGTAGGATGTGAGAAATGGGCTCATTTCTTTCCTAATCCCATTGTGTCATGAATACTCCTTGATAATAAATTTATTCCACTTGCCTCAGGCCTGACACGACGGACACACTCGGCTGATTATTAGTTGATTTGGCTCGTTAGGAAGCCTAAGACACAACGAGCACAGAATGCAATGCATCCTCAATTTAACCCAAACGCCACAGTGAGGAGACTCAAAAGTTTTGGGATTAAATTCTTATATATTTTCTGTTGCGAGCAACGTTATGTGGGACAGTGTCACAGTGTGCTTGATTTGCCCAAACAACATGTAATCACATGCTGAAGCCCCCTCATGCGAAAGCAAATGCCATGAATTCTAAATCTGTGCCCTTTTTTTGAGGCCATGCAAGATGCTTTAAAGCCTCAGAGCCGTTCCCAGGCCGCTTCGGGGCCGAGTCCTTAATTGAAAGAGACAAGGAGAACAAGGGATAGGTAGGGAGTGCATAAGGGGTTAAAGTTCCAGCTCTCCTTCAACCAATCAAGTGCAGGATAAATGTCTCGCTGTGAAAAGGCCAGGCTCAGAAATGAAGATAGCTGTTGACTCCTTAAAAGGCCAGCAAGTGTTGTTGTGAAAGGAGAACATGAGGAGGGATACTTCTGGTACATCACTTCAGCCAGTGCCTTCCCCTCAGCGAGAATACAACAGCTTTCATCTGCTGCTAAACGTGTCGGCGAAACAGGTTTAAATACTTAGAGATTCTGCTGATCAGCCCAGTCACCCTTGTAGGAGACTCCCTCAGCAAGGACGCGAAGGTTAATAGACATTTATATGGAAAAGAAATCATCTTATCATGTCTGAAGAAAGATTACACCATCCGCATTTAGATTGGTCCCCCTGCAGGCCTCGCTTTCAAGTCTGCTCTCCACGCTGGAGTTTTTTGTGGGAAAAATGAAGGTTTGATTTATGACACCGGGAAGGGAACACGTCAGCCAGCATGGAGCCGAGTTTACGATCATTTTAATATATGGCTCATGTGCAGAAAAAGGGCAACAACTGCAAAAAACGTCCTTGGGCAGCGACCTCATCAGAAAGACATGCGGCTGCGGTTCGCTTTAATGTTCTGCCAAACAAACAAATGAGGTTTAAATGAAGAAGTCAGTCATCAATCAATGACGCTGCGAGCTGATTTCAAGCATCACAACAAGCCAAAACTTTAAACACACTGAACTTGAAAGGACATGTTGAGTTCTCTTTAGTTGTTTCTTTTGGCTAAAACAAATACTTTTGATTTACAGCCAATTTAAAGTTCAGTTTTGAGGTACTTGTACTGGAGTATTTCCGTTTACTTCTATACGCTCATTCCACAAACAGATTTTAAAGGAAAGAACTTATTACTGAAATTTTATGATAACTAGCTTGAAATCTAGCAAGAAACGTTTCCGTCAAGTAGTTTATTTCTACTGCTTTTTAGACAATTGACAATTGACAACAAAGTAAGATATTTGACCCAGTTCTTTCCAAATGAATGTAATATTCTGTCACACACTGTTTATGCAGCTGGTTCGCCCTCAGAGAGCTGTTGATTGAGATTCATGTGTGTTATTTTCTTCTTCACGTTCCCCTAAACCCTCTCTGGTACAAACAGTGGTTAGATTAAAGTGCTAAACCATTTCTGAGAGAAGATAAGTCACGCCACAAAGTCTGAGGAACAACGATCAAGAGCTTGTCTGCTCTTTGGTCTCCTAATTCTCAAAAGTTTTTGACTCTTGTGTTTACAGGCATCCACATTCGTCTCAGGAACTTTCAACTCCACTTATATAACCTAACCTTGAGTTATAAGCTTATCAATGCTGTAAACTTGAAGTTTATCCAATAAGATATAAACCCAACTATCATCTTTAAGATAGTTAAAGATAATTAAAGTGCCCAACACTCTAAAAAAAAAAACCCGTTATGCCCTTTAAGCATGAGGGCGGTGCTTTTATTAAAAGTCATTTTATCACAGATTTATCTCTAATGACACCACTAGAAGAACATTAGCCATTATTTGTCTGACCAAAGACATACTGCCACCACCTGGTCAATGTGTACATTTTAATGGATGATCCAATCAACTGCCTGCAACTGGTTGCCCTGTCAGCAATTTGACTTTCCTCATCAGAGGAATAACACAACATTTCTCTGACCACAACAAAATATAAAATGGACTAACTTTATTCATCACTGTAATAGGAAGAAGTAACCATTCACTAAAAAGTAGGCTGTTCTCCAGCTAGCTAATACCACAGGTGCTTCAAGAGGCGATAGTGAGTCACTGTGGCCTCCATTGTGCAACATGAGGGACAGAGAGGAGCTGCCCTGAGGGCTCCTCCATCACGAAGAACATATGGTCCCCCGTTGTCTAAGGAAACCAAAACATGCGACCTTTATCACCATCCCAAACATTCACTCCAAGATTGAGACGCCGTTCATGACAAAAGAAATGAAGCAACTCAAGATAACAGTAAATATTGATGTGGCTTTCCACTGCGTGAGACGGCTTCTGGAGTAAAAACATGCAGTTTTATGCCAAGCCTGAAAATAACATCTAAATTTAGCCATTTAGTGAAACATATCTTGTGTGTAAGCAAGGACAAATAACTGAAACATTAGTGCAAAATATTTAAAATGGTGTCAATGTAATGCTATTGTTTGATGTTTTCCTTGCTAAAACTGAGCTAATAATGTTAATTACAGGAAGACACCACTTGTATATAGTAGTGTTGTTTTGACCGTTTTGTCAGCGGTCTAATTTTGCATATTCTTGCATTGCAATAAGTTTTTTGTTTATTCACAGTATTTGACATTAGTAGAAAAGCTTTTAGAGGATTACGATTTAAGTGGTAATTGAGGATGGTGAAAACACAGCTGAGCCTTCCTCAGGTGAAGATGTCAGAAATTCTGAGAACTAGAACTGGTCGATGTGAATATGACTCCTTGTCTTACGGTTACGTAGATGTTTCAGTGGTTTGGTTCTTTGTTTGTTTGCATCTCACTCGGTTTCACTCTGAATTGGATCTAGGTGAATGTGAGCTATGATCACAATAACTATACAAACAATAATTTTATCTGTAATAGAAAAGCAGAGTTCAGATTAAATAAGGCTAATTTGATTGCCCACTTGAGTGGGCGGGGCTTAACATTATAGAAACAAAACGTTGGATACTGATCATCATCTGTTTCTGCTTCACACATCTATGGCTGAATTACTCCAGCTTCGAACTTGTGCGGTGTATAGTAGACTAGTTTAAAGCTCCGGCTCACCCCAGCTGTTGGTGAGGGACAGAGCCATGAAAACTACAACATGCCTAATTTTACAAAACAGAATTTAAATTTTAAGGGTTTAATCAATGGCTGAGGCAGGATTTTAAAGAACAATAATGAAACATATCCAACACATATACTATCCACAGCTCCTCTTTTCCAGTAACAAGTGGTGCTGATCACTGATTCAACCCCTGAATGCAACATTTGGCAAAATAATTGATGCCTGCTGCTCCGAGTGGCCCCATGATTGCGACTGATAGATCGTATGTGCAGGGTCATCCCTGGCTGATTCCAGTCCGCGCTCCATGCGATGGTTTCCCGGCCCAGAGTGGGGACGGCCGTATTGATTGTCGCCGCCCCCGACTTCTCCAATCCATTATCAGGCCTCGGTCAGGACAGCCAGGAAGCCTGCGGTTATCTGATTTCTCGCTTTATAAGCAGGTTGGAAAACAGCCACCAAAGTTTGCAATTATAATGACTTGTTTGTCCGAGTCAGTGTCATCCATCACGAAACACGCAGCAACATAATCACTTCTGCTTGTGCAATTTAGAGAAATATGCGCCAACAGGGAACCAGGTTTGTTATTCTGGCACAGTTGATCACAAAGCAGAGCCGGTGACTGCTGCAGTCCCACAGCCCGGTGTCTTGATTACACTGCTAGCCTGCTAACTGCTTTAAAATGATGATGTCTTTCCTTTTCATTGCCCGCAGTGTTTTCCCAGAGCCTTCCAAAGTACAACTCCTGGTAGAAAAACATTCTACCTTTATTCAGAGGGAAATACATATTGAAAAAAATACAGTAAAAAGACTGGTTAAACCTTTGGGAAACATTCTTCTCCGCCTTCTCTTCAATATTAAATTGAGACTACTGATAGCATTCTTTTACCTGAGAGTAATCTGGAGCTACAGAGCTAGAAGCAATTAGGTCAGCACCTCTAATGCTCACTATGAAGCACTTTCTGGTAAGATTTTATCTGTTTAGAAGCTGTTTCCCACCAATGCAATGCAAAAACGCTGAGCTCAAAATCCACATGTGATTCTGTTTATACCATAGAAACACATCGTGGTGCCGTGTTCCGTTTTCGGACCATCAAATATAGACATAAGAAAAAGACGAAGTGGAATGGAGCAGTTAGCAGCGAAGACGATGTCCGATTTCTCACCCAGAGAGAAGAAGAGACGGCTCTGGGTATGTCCAGTTTTGATGAGGAGACCAGATCATAATGAGTTTCACCGGCTGAGCCAGGAGATACACCTACCTCAATGTTTTTCGGATGACCATGTTTGACGCCCTCTTGGGAATGCTAGCCCCCCTCACGCCCGAAGAAAGCACACAAGCTATCCCCCTTTGGTTCTCGAAGTGTCATCTGCTAACATGGAGGATTTCACTGATCCAAGATCTTAACCCTGACCCTAACCCCAACCCTAACCCTGACAATAACTCCAACCTAACATTGATAAGCACCCATTAAATCAGATACAAACTTCTACGCAAATTTTCCAATTCTGGGTGGGTGGATAAACTGTTGTTTATATACAAATATTTAACATTATTTGGTGTATCATGTAGCCGCTGTCCAAAATGCTGAAGCTGAGTCAGGTGAAACTTCTTGAAGCTTCCCAACAAAAACTGCATTACAAAATTCTCTTCTCAAATTTGGGATAGAGTCACTTCTGGAGATGTGGATCACCCCAGACAAGGGAGTATTTTATTGGGTTTTTGTTGTTGTTGTTGTATTTATATGTTTCGAAGCAAGCCCCCATCTCCAGTTGTTTAGGAGAATACAGCAGTATTAGCAGTATACCCAACATTTTTAACAAATTGTCAAAATCTTAAAGCCTATCAGCATTGGCTTCAATTGATTACATTTTTTGCCTTAAAGGTCAACAGTCAAGGTCAAGAAAATTTTCCAAACTTCCACCAGTTTGCTTCTAACTTACCTCAAATATGTACAGTGTCATATTTTCATTCCAAAATATGTTTAACCTTGAAAGGTCAAAGGTCACAACAAGGCAAGTTTGTAAAAATCTCAGTATTCACTGGGCAGAATTCTAAATTCCAGATGAGGAATCTTTTAGCTAGTTTCTCTATCGGGAAAAAAAAACGCAAAATGAAGATATTGAAGAAATGCTGGGTTCTTTACTATATTTTTAACTTCCACCTTAAACATGTTTATCCTTCACATTTACTATTAATTTTCAAGATTGCCATACACAGAACGCTAAATCTAATGAATTTGAAAAATCGCGGTGTCAACAAAGGCAACACTTAAACAGCAGTGAAATTAAAAACTGTGTCAGTATTTGTAATTAGTACATCACTTCTCCATTTTTCTCTTAAGTTTCCCCTCTAACTGAATGTCGGGCCTTAATGACAGTTTAGGCCGTTGTCCCAGACAAAAGAGGGGCTGTTGGGCCTTGGTGGAGGTATGCACTCACTGAGTGCTTTTGTTCCTGTATAAGAATTTGTGCTTGATGGCTTTAAAGCTGCTCAGATGTGGATTGTTGACCTTCACAGAGAGACACCTTGCTTCCAGTCTTTATGCTAAGCTAAGATAGCCCAGCACAAACATTAATATGAGAGTGACCACATCCAGATTGTCCACTTTGTGAACTCTGACACGTTGGCACAGATTCCCATAGTCATAGCCCAGTTTATAAGCTTTATAATGGTTTATAATTTGCTCTCAACTGCTCGGCAGCAAAAGCCAATCGATGACTGTGGTTCCTCGTTTACTGTCGCTCTGTTGTCAATAGTCCTACTGTAAGTGAACACCCATTATCTTCTCTCAACATGACATGTCAGTGTCCCTCTGCGGAAGCACGGATCACAACACATTTCTCCCAGCACATCCACGAGAGCGCTCACCGCTCACTTGTGTTTGTTTGAGCTGGCGTGCCGTGTCGACGCCCACTCGTCCTCTCCAGTGTGCGAGCGAGGAGAAACAGGAGCACGGACGGCACATTTGAGTGGCTTTTAAAGCGCAGCAGTTTGAATAAATTGTCATTTAAATGAAAGCTCCACTTACTAGTCACAACATTCACCCCGTGATCGTGTGACAGTGATAATGGCTGACACTGAACTATTGTATGTTCCGGGTTTATCACAGGCTATTCTCGTCCCACACTCTACCTTTAATACCTTTAAGACCATCTGATATATGGCAAAATATATAATATATATGCCCATGCATACCTGACATATTTATACATATGCATTTGTAACAAATATGTACATATGTATGTTAAATATGTTTCAAAATACAGCAAAACCGGCTACTTTTATATAAATCACATTTATTCTTTTATATTACATGTACACATATATGGACAATAATGCATAAATGATCATATATTAATGGGAGGTGTATATATGCAGTTTAAATATTTCTGTTGAATGTTTGCACATATAATTCTAAATATGTGCTTGTGATATGTAACTGAATCTAAAATATGTCCATGTATCAAACATTAAATGTCTTGGTATTTAATATTTGCTATATGTAGATATTTGGCCAAATATCACTTTTTTGTGTGTTGGTTGAATTACTTTAATCAAGTGAAAACTCATTTAAAGTCATTTTTAATTTTTGCTAATGTTGAAGAATGAAAAATATGTCAAATTTTTAACAATAAATGTATTTATGGTGTAAGGCTAAAAAGACCATAAAGGAACCAGTAATTTTTCAAAGAAAATATCCATCTTTCTCTCCATTTTTCATTGATGTTAAACTTTTTCTGTTTCTGCCTTGATCAGGCAGTGAGGCCAACTTTGCCCAGACTGACAAAATGGCTCAACCTTGAGTTCTCAAAAATTTGTTGACGTTTTAATTTCTGCATTTTTACAATCTAAAAATAAAGTCGTCAACGTCAAGGAAAGGCCATTCATTTCTTTGACGCGAGGCGTGCAACCATCAAAAATGCAGCACCGACATCCTCCCGATGTTTTATGGAGAGCGTCCATCATTTAAAAGTTTACAAAACCAACATCATTTATTGACAATGCAGTTTAATTATAAACTGACGACAGTAAAAATGGAATAGCACTTTTCTTGTTTTGATGGATGTTTGACTGCTTCTTCCAGGTTTTAAATGACTCCATGCACAGTTTTCATGAATCATTACGTAAGAGACCCTTAGCTTAGCTTAGCTTAGTTTAGCATAAAGATGCTAGAAGCTAGCCTGAGTTTGTAAAAATGGTTCATAATATCTGTGTAACAGCACCTCTAAAGCTCTCTAATAATATTCTGAATGGGCCAGGTGCCTAGGACTCAACCCTGTTTAACTGTAAAAAATGAAACCCGCCGCAAGCTGTACCAGACATCAGCGAGTGATATAAATGCCCTAATCTAACTGTGAGCAGAACAGATTCATTACATGAATGAGCCGCGGTCTAATCTGGAAAAAGACGCTTTTGTGTGAGATAAATGAACCTGTCTTGCATTTTAAAACGTGCATAAAGGCAGTTGGGATTTAAGCCTCCTGTCTGGATTAGCCATCACAGCATTGTCAGATTTGTACAAGAGTATTACAGTACATGTGCACATGAGTCGGGTCACATGTGCCCACTACACGGACATGATCTCAGCAATGTTTTGCCGAGTAATCTTCTACACACGGCCAGCAACAAATGTGTTGCGAGGATCTCAAACAGGTTGTTGATGATGGACATTTTCCTTTCTCACATTAAGGGCTCAATCTGTAGCATTCAGACGATATTTCAATTTCGTCTTTCGAAAGAGAGGCGATTCCTTCCATGTCCGAGTAGGTCTCTCTTTGGAATAAACACAGTTTCTTTTAAATTCCTTTCAGAGTCCTGATACTGATGATGATGTGGTGCTGATGAGCCAAAAGATGAAGAAGGTCCCTGTTTATAAAAACTGTACTAAGGTACAACGTCAGCCTTCTGACATCAGTCCTCTAAAAGGAACCAACTAAAACTGCCACTTTTTTTCTCATAATATTTTGAATTTATTCTCTTAAATTTACGATTTTATTCTAAATCTGATTCTAAGTATATAGTTTTACTAAAATAAATGAGTTTTTAAGGGTTTAATCAAAGGCTGGATTAGGACCTCAAAATGACTAAATGCTGTAATGAAACATTGCATAAAATATCATGAAACACATGAAAACTGCTTTGAAACTGAAAAGTTTTTTGCATCTGGAGGACCAAAGACGGTGAAGTTAAGGGAGGATAACAGCAGGGCGGTGGTTAAAACAAGGTTAGTCGAGACAGAGCGATAAGAAATCTGAGAGCGTTGTTAGTTTTAGGGGTTAAATACTCTGACAGCAGCAAGATCGTTATGTTTAGCCGTCCGGCGTTTGTCTGAACAAAAGACTAAAGGAAATCAATCAATGGTAGAGGCAAAGGAAAGGTGAAATAAGGTAAATGCCAAAATACTGATGTCACTAAGTGGATTGTTGTTCTCTGAGCCACTCGACATGTTTTTTACATTGCTGCAACAATCACGATGAGTGTCAGATTGCCAGGCTGGAGTGTTTATGTTTGGCTGGCCATCCCTTGTTTTTAACAGCTAAGAGAAAAAAATTGGCATGTTATGTCACTCACACCTAAACAACGTGTGTCACAAAATGACAGAAATGTGGCTTTTTCTCTCAAATATTCCCTGTTTTTGTACATATACATGCAGCAGCTGTTTCACATGATTCGTCATTCCGCAATGTGACAGATCTCAGAAGTGTTAGTTGCCCGGGGCGAGATCAATATTTGGCTCCTCTCGCCCGAAGCTGTGAGTGAGTGAATCGTACAGTAAGCGTAGCCCTGAGCGTCTTCACGGTTAACGAGAGGTTGACAAATGACAGAGGGAATCTGTCGGCTGGAGCGATAGTGTTCAAATGTCGCTTATCAGGACCAACGCAGAATGGTTAGCTCCCAGAAAATCTTCCCAAATGCCTGCTATCTCCTTTTCAAACAGTTCCACTTTCTAAAGGTAGTTTGTAGGAGGTGGCGTAAGAAGTAAAAAAAATATCTTTAAATATTCTGTAATCACAAAGATTAAAAACCCTCATCAGGTTTTTGTGTCAGTGCACAAATGAAGAGAGCTAATGTACCGCCACAGCATTAGTGTATGCTGGGGTATCATTAAGCTAGAATGCAATAAGCAAATTATAATAGACTATTATCGGCATATAAACGTATAAAGAAAACATGAGAGAAACCAGCTGCAGCTGTAAGACAGTGAAAGCAGCATAGGAGGGGGGCGGGAAAGAAAGATTATGGCGTCTCCTCTTGAAAAGCCTTGTGGGCAGTGGCTGCAAAAGGCTTTTTGTGTGTTTGTGTGGGACATTAGGGGTCATAATTGAGTTGTGCCAAACAAGGCCAATGACCAGGAACCAATGACCAGAGCAAAAAAGGTCAGCGGCTGGACTTTATTGGGTTGCCGTTTGGAAATGCTACTAAACCCTGCAGGCTTTGACCATTTGCAACAAATCACTTCCGACAGATAAACCTATCAGCTGCTATTTGTGGAAGCATAACATTTACTTAAAAGCCATGGTGAGGTTGGAGGTTCAAGCGTCGGTGTTTGTGAGTTAGGAGATGGTTGTTCAACACTTTAGCGAGGTCGGGTTCATCACTTGTGACATCGTTTCAGACCTGACAATAACTTCATGATGGTCAACAAGGACAAGCCCTGATTCCTGTCCTTTGTGGCTTTAAAATTCTGCAAGAAACATTGTGTCGCTGGGATCTTTTAACTTGGGGGGGACCATGTGTTTTCAAAAATTGCACCCTGTCAGGGTCCGGTAGTTTTATGTGTCTGTTTGTGAGAGTTAATCTGTGTTTCTAGTTTTATTTTGAAATTATTGTTGCGTCTTAATCCCTAAATCAAAGGAGGGCTGATTGTGTTTCCTCCCTAATGTGTTTCCTCGCGTCTCATTGTCTGCCCCTTCCTTGTGTATTTAAGCCCTTGGCATCTTCCCTCCTGTGCCAGATTGTCTTTCCAGTTTTCTGTGAGCGGCCCAGCGTTGTGTTTCTCGTGAGTTTCCCCTGTGCATGATCCTGTTTTGTCATTCGGTTTCTGACTTTGCCTTTTTTTTTGTCTGTACGTGATAGACCCATGGAGGGCTCATGTGTCAGTGGCTTGGATTTGGATTGATATGTGGGGTAACATAATGCATTTATTTGTTTTGTTTTGTTAAAATCTAATGTGAGCCATTGACCTGTTGGAAATAAATAGCTCAAATTCATAATAGATTTGACTTAATTCCTTGGAAAAACAGAGTGCTAATGGGTGAAGCTTACATTTATGGAAAGATGAAGGGATAGAGTTTTTCCTTTGTTGTTTGAAAAAGATGGGCATAATGAGACACTTTGATGGAAGGAAACCTCGAAATAATGATTTATTTAAAGCCGGAGCGGATAAATTGTCGGATGCTGACAATCCTCTCCCACCAATCTTGAATACGAACTTTCATCCAGAGTGTGCAGGTATTCTGATGGGGCATCGGCATAAATAATATCCTTGGTACGTTTTCAACCTGTCGCTCTTGACTTCCAGTACATCAGAGGTGAATTGGCTAAAAGCAGGACACATACAGGGCAAGAAATTAACTGTAACCTTTGTACACGTACCTCGGACGGGTAGCGAGCGCTACGGGGTCTCATATTTGCTCATATCAGGAATATGACCAGGATATTGTTTCCACGTAACCAGGCCTGCCCCTGATCTGACCCTAAACAGGGTAAACTAGCCGGAGTTTATGTGTGCGTGTGAATGTGGGCAGTGAAGCAGCCACGTCTTGACCCAATAACTGCAAAGAGACTGTATTAAATGAATGAAAATCCCAGAGTTCTCCTTTAAGATCAATATTAACATAGTGTAGCATGCAGTCTGGCCTCTTCAATGCATCTCTGTGCAGTGTCAGAGGAGAAATTTACCCTGCAAATGGCTCATTTGAGTGTTCTTTATGCTCCGCTGCGCCGCCAGACATCGCCTGAGCAACATGTGCCGCTGTGATTTCATTATGTGTCCGGCACCATGAAGAATGAGAATTGATTGAAACATGAGAAAAGGAGTGACATGAAAGTCGGCATCATGTAGTTAGGCAGGTCAATTAGCAGGTCAATAGTTGGTGGGAAAATGATGGTTCTGTGTGACATGTTGAATAAACATGATTTTTGGCAGGGGTGTAATTTAAGGTGGAGATGTTTTTTGTTGATTACCTAAAATTGTCCCCACCTGAATTTACAGATTGAATGTGTCATTTAAATTAAATACAGCCTCATTTCCAGCGTTAACCACCTTCTATTTCAACTGGATGGGAAATATTGTTGTTGTCTGCACCAGCAACCTTTGTTTGTCTGTTAGGAGCCTAACAGCCACACTTTTAGACAAATCAGCATGGTTTGTTTTTCTGTGAGTTCCTGTTTCAGTGGATTCAGCTGGCTGAATTTTAGGCTCTATAACACCAAAGGTCAGGAAAATTCCCCAAATTCCCACTTCTTAGACCATGTTGTCACATCCTGTGCTGAGATCTCTTTATTATTAATTTCATGTTTGAAATCTGGATCAGGCCAATATGCCCAAAAGTATTCGGGAAAATCTGTCCAGTAGTTTCTGAGTGATGCCCATGTTTGATCTGGATCCAGATCGGTGATTAACTCCAAAGAGTGTTGGGCCTTCATGCCATTTGCGGCAGGTGTCCCAGACAAAAGAGGGATTGTTGGGTCCCAGCAGAGCTCTGTGCTCTATGAGAGATCTTTTATTTCCTGCTTATTGTTGAGCCTCATCCCCGAATCGTCAATACCTGATTCTATGGGTTTTCTGAGGCCATCGGATAACAATGATGTGGGTTGGTGGAGGCACAGACTGACAACCTAAGCATCAGCAGCCTTCTTGACTCAGCATCTCGGTAAAAGTGCCCCTTTACTGTCACGCGTTACTGCAACCGTGAAGGAAAAAGATGGACTCACTGAGACAACAGAATGTCTCCCATCTGAACAAAGAAAACATAGTTAACATTGTGAAAAATTATTAATGTGCCTTGTGTTAGGAATTTCCTGTCTGGCCTCAAATTGGCTGTTGGCTGAAAATACCACGTTCTTCATAGTTCCTGCATAATAGATGAAATTTAGTCTTTATTTCTGTGGTCCTCTGAAGGGGTCACAAATCAGTGAGGAGGTGCCATAAAGCGGAGGGTGAAATGACCTTGCATGAATAATTGAATAGACTGACTTGCCCGAATTTGTCTTCTGACAAGTTTGTAAAGATTGACAAAGGAGAACAAGAACTTTGATTTTGCACAATTACTTATTCAGTGGAAGTGATTTTCTCAGAGGTGAAGATTTCAGGCAGTGGAAGCAGCATGAACTGCTTTACTAGAACTGCACAGTCACAGTCCAGTATGCAGTTTGACAACAATACCAGCAAACAGCAAATCTCAGGTGTATCAATAATTTCCCTCCGTGCTGCTGTTTTTTGTTCAGAACAGTCAGAACAAGAAGGTTACGACGATTATTTCACTGCTTCAAATCGAGTCAGAGTCTCTTTGATCATGACTTGTAAAAATCAAATACGTTTAATATTTACCATTCCAAGTTGGGCTGCCTGCGACAGAATGCTCGCGATAGCCAATGAGAGAGAGCAGACCGAGTAGCGTCACTAACAGGATGTTGGGTTTTCAGTGGAATCAACGAAACCGCTGCTGCGAACGGCCGATGCGTGGTCTCGTTGTTGGGTGAGAGCCCTCTCTGCATAGCTGAGAGTGTAACGTTGTACTCTTTTGCTCTGGGATCTCGTCATATCAGGATCATTGCTGTCAAATTTAAAGACAAGTCTTCAGTCTGGCTCACAGTTGGTACAGCGGCAGTAAATGAGACTTAATGAGGTAATCGATGTTGTGGGCAAACAATACAGGTCGAAACTCTTCCCATAAGAACTAAATTGGTGTTTCTTTCTCTTGTGGATTTGGTAACTCCGCTACTGGCGCCTATTTCTCTCTCAAGATATTAATATTTGACACCCGAGATGGCCAGTTATGCGTTACTTCAGCTCTCTCCAGCTATACAGAGTCATCAGAATCTTATAAACATGAGGGACAGCAACAATCTGTTGATAATTCCTCCATCTGAAAGCTGTTCACTGTGAAAATGATGTGCAAAAGCCACGCTGGGCTTCTCTCCAGAAGATCTGCTGAGCCTGGCTGTGGCCTCCTGACTCGCTCCATGTGGGCTCTGCAGCTGCAGCACCAACAGGGTAATCTCTGTAAGGCTTCTTTTAAATGCACATTTAATGTTAATATTAGCAGTGAGCAGAGCTGGCCGTGCACAGCCAGCACGAGCCATCACGTCAGTCCCACAGCTGTCTCTTTAAGGTTATGTAGGAAGCACGAGTGACTCATCTCGTTACCTCCGAGGAGAGATAAAAGTTAACATTCTTATGTCACCCAAGAGATAAATCAGATATGATGAAAGAGTTCTTTAATCGCCTGTCATCTTTAAAACGCCCATGAGGCGACGGGGTTTGTGGGCCAAACAGTCTTAAAGACAGAACCACTCAACATAAAGCTGCCATTCAGGCAGTTTCTTTTGAAAGGGTGGCCTCGTGCGAGAGAGGTAATGTTGATCAACCTGCTCTTTAATGTACGTTGGATTTATGATGTAAACACAAGTGGACACTTCAGGTGCTTGTCTGTAGTAGGGTTGGATATCCAGACAAGGTTCTAAAGTTTGGATTCCGTCTGAATCATGAATCTCACAATCGAGTGATGTTATTCATGATGATGTTCTCCCCAGCAATATGTCAGAATGTGGCGATGTGTGCAGACTGAATGTCAGTGTTATCCTTTTCCTGCTCTGTGTCTGTGTGGGAACAGTGGAGATGTGCTTCAGGAGTAACTCCTTTACTTTCACCGGCAGCAGCGAAGGGCAGCAGACTCCACCTCGGTCGGGAGAAGCTGGAACTTAACTTAAATAACATTTAAAACTGCTGGACTGTTAACTAGCCACTAACTTTGTTTAATCACAAGCGTCATCCTATCAGCCCATTGTTAAAGGAGCCACACTGTGTTATTGTATTAGTGCTACTAAATACAGCTGTATCTTCCACTCTTAGAGGTTCCTTAATCTGTATTCAAGCAATTATCGATGTTAACATGACTAAATTGAGTCAACTTTTGGAAAGGTTCTAAAAGAAGTTGTCTGGGTTTTTTTTTTTAATC
This sequence comes from Mola mola, assembly GCA_001698575.1. Taxonomy (NCBI): domain Eukaryota; kingdom Metazoa; phylum Chordata; class Actinopteri; order Tetraodontiformes; family Molidae; genus Mola; species Mola mola. The sequence goes on along the minus strand of KV751366.1, from coordinate 4,716,233 downwards.
AGGTGACATTTTTTGACCGCGACCCCCAAAGGATCCGAATCGAGAAACAGAGTTGGAAACATTTACATTCAAACAGGAGCCAACCCCAGTCTGTAATATCCGTGTTAAACTCGGGAAAAATAATTCTGGTATTATGTCGGCCCTGTGATGAATGAGCGACTGTCCGTAGCGTTTCGCCCAGCTGGTATCCCAGATCAGAGGCGATCAATGACGCATGGTTGTCTGAGCCACGAGGTCCCCCGGCTCTCATCCCTCCTACAGGGACAGCTGTAGGACCAGTCTGTTCCCTGCTAATTATCCAATCAATTCACTCAGTGGCAGGTGACTTGTTTAAAAAATACATCTGAATTTAAGTCTTGCATAAGAGAGCTTGTACAGAATTTGTGTTCTGACCTTTATTTTTAATAATCTTTTTCAGGATTCTCACTTAAAACAATAATTTTTCAGAAATCAAATAAATGTTTCAAATATACCCCTAACTGAACAGAATGTTTGCTAAAAATTTAAAATATTAAGATTGTTATTTTTTTAAGTAACTGATTCAAGTAACTAATTGAAATTAAAAATGTTCAATCATGGCCCTTATTATTTTTTTTGGGATGCACCAATATGGAAACCCTGATCTGATACCGAAACTAATACTTATGTACAAATATTAAAATTAACAAGGTCAAAAACCGGCTTTTCATCAGAGGGTGACTTTAAAGCTGCAGTCTGGTGTAGGACAGCGGATGTTGCCAGTGGTAAATTAATGAAAACGGATAATATTGGCCTTTTGATTTCTACCTTATTTGCCAATAACCAATACTGATATTAAGCTGATATATCAGTGCATCCCCAATAATAGTAATTAATCATGTTAATTTTTATCTTCAGTTAATATCAGCTTTTAGATATTTCCACCAATGGCCTTCACACCATAAGTTGTGATTAATGTTAACTTTGCCCAGAGTGTAGATCAGAAAATATCGTGTCGAATGAAAACAGACACATCGGTTGTTAGTTATACTTTATATAATGTCGCACCAGAAGGGTTTACAATTGCACATGGGAGATAAAGTCCCATATGTACGGAGGCCCAGAGGGGTCAAAACAATGCAAACAAAAACGCGTGTTTTGCAACCCTTTTTGACTCTAATGATGTTGGCTACTTGCCGGTGAAAATGAGCCAAAGTTGAAGTTTTTGTTTGAACTAGTAAGCTAATAAACAAAATGCAAAGGCTAATTTAACAACAGATGTCTGCCGCCCCCTAATATCTGAGCTCATGACATCACAACATGAAAACAAAACGATAAAAACATGTTTTAGTAACACAAATTATGTAGGTCACAATAGACGATATCACGATATTTCTCCTCAAAACCACTTCATAAATGCAATGAGCCTGAGCACCAATTTGCTAAAATTTTATCTCCAAGTTGCCGTTTATTGAGCCCTCTCGGCCACCGTACCTGTGCGATCTAACGTAGCTCTGGAAAAACTGAACACACACACATCAAAGCAGCAGTTAGCCATATAAATAATTTACAGAATTATGTAATACAGTATTACACGAAATGAAATGAGCGCCTTAGGAAGCCAGCGCCGTCCTTGAACGCTTTCAGTACATCGTCACTGTACATAGATCATCCTCAGGTGTAAATGTAAGACACTCGGCATCAGGTGAACAGACGGAGACAACGTATTTACACATATCAAAATAGGAAGTAATGTGAGTAGAGGACAAAAATCTTACAGTACACCGAATACTAAAACAGCTCCACATAACACATAACGATGTTTTATGTAAAAACGCCAATGTGCACACACTTAATAGGGAATAAAAACATGAAGGATGTAACCACATCAGTGAGTCAGTTCAGTGACTGAAGGAATCTGCTCTGCATTCATTTCCAACACTGAAATCTGTCCCACGTGAACCGCGGAGCAGAAATAAACAACGGCAGCCATCGGATCCAGTTTCTAGCTGATCCGTAAGTAACAATCCTGCTCTCACACAGACATGAATGAATCCTGCCACTTTCTGAAAACTTCAACCACGCTACTCCTGAGTAAGACTGGAAAGTTTCCCCAAATGTGAATGTTGTGCAGCTACATGTGGAATTACTGATGAGGTTATCACAGAGCGTGAATGAGCGCCACCTCCTGCAGACAACCTTCCCCTCACTCACCCGGTGCCAAGAACAGCATATTGCATGTTATTAGTCACAGCCTGGGTGAGCTGTGAAACGCCACCCCCCACCCTGCTCTGGGGTCTACTGGGGCCAGCGACTCATCGCAGGACTGGCACATCCTCCTCCGAGTCGGCCCGAGCGTCTGGCGCTGACATAGTCCCGTTTGTTGAGACGCCTGAAGCCCACCAAACCTTTCTGAGGAGCCTCCGACTTCAAGTCGCTTTAAGATGGCGGGAGTCTAAATCAGAGGAGAAATGGACACTTGGCAGACGAGTGAATAGACCAGCTTCCAAATGAAAAGATGGAACAGTATAAATGCCAGTGTGACACGAAAAAACCCCAAACAAAAACCAGTTTGATGTGTTGCGCTGGTCGTGGGCCCTGCTGAGTTGAACAGTTCCGTGGTGGAGAAGTCAATGCGGCGCCCCCTTTCTCCTCAGCTCCAGAGTGTGCAGGCCCTCCTGCCGACCCAGGGCATGCTGCGTCCCCACTTTGTGGGCCGTCTCTGTCGCCGTGATGTCTATCTGCGCGTATTTGCTGGAACTCTTTCCTGTCAAAGGACACACACACAAGAGGAAATCAGTCATAGTCAAAGTTGTTTTTCAAACAATCGCTCAGCATCTCAATCATATTATCAGAGAACTGGGGTTACGTTAGTAACCATAGGTTTTTCACTTGGCTTTTTTCATCTTATCCACCCGCAGCAAATACAGCTGAGAATTATGAGTTCCATACCTGTACGGTGTAGATACAACTACACCTGGTAACAAGTGTTGAACGTATACTACCATAGGTCACTGTTAGGGGGGGGCTGTGTCTCGCTTGCTTGATATGTTGTGACTTGTCAATCAAAATGTAGCCATGCCCAACAAACAACCCTGCTTTAACTTCTATTTTAATTTAAACAAGGCTTAAATTTTCTGCTTTTAATTCAAAAAATTAAATTTAAGACCTTCACATGGGTCTTTTTTGAGGTGACTGCGCCTTTACCATCATGGCCCTTCGACTTGAACGGCCAACCTGAGGAAATGAGGCTCAAAGATTCTTAAATCCTCAAAAACCCATTTTATATAAATGTACTTTTGTTTTCTTTTTATTGTTTTTGGTCTCTATTTACTTTTACTCCCTTACTCTTTTATTCGTTATTCTTTTAATTCATGCTATATGTGTTTATTTTATTCTTGATCGGTGAAAAAAAGCTTTTTAATTTCCAGTGTTTTGACTTTCCCCATGTTGTTATATTGTATAGAAATATGGAGCAGGTAAATGAGGGCTTATGTAAAAAAACACCAAAATTTGAACAAAAGACAAAGGTTATGAATGGAACCATGTTTCTATGAGGGTAGTTCAGCACTGGTCGGGTTTCTCTCTTGTCCCCAGAGCCTCTGAAGGCTGATGGGCCTGAGACTGAGGGCCGGGGGTTTGAACCCTTTGGTTAAGTTGGAAGCCACCCAGTGGTTTGACTTAGGAGTTGCCCAGAAACTAAGCTGCTACTTGGAAAAAAGAACCAAAAACCAGTACCCAAAACCGCAGTCTCTGACCTCCTGGCCTCTGGAGGCTCTCGCGGAAGGACTAGCAGAAGTGCTGGAAGACGTGATGTCTTCTCACGGGGCTGTTTTGACTGTTTCAGGTGTTTATGCTCAGCTAACCTGCTAGCACCCACCGGCTTCACAGTTAGCACATAGACGTGAGAGCTTTCTCTTATGTAATTCTGCTAAAGGAAGTCATTGAAAGCTTAACTTTGTTTTAAATGGGCGATTCAACAAAATAGGCATTTTGAGATGTCGGCTCTGGGATGGTATTAGTTGTTCTTTGTTAATGTGGAAGTTCGACAAGCGACAAAGACATCCGAACAAACATGACGGCGGCGAGCTCAGAGTGAAGCGACTCTCTGCCCTCCCTGTCAACACGATCGGTTAAGGATAGGCTGTTAAGCTTTCAACATTCCCCTCGGGGACTGTTTACCATGAGCACGTCGGTGGCGCTGCAATTAATGGGCGCGCGCCCTCGTCTGAAAAGCAAATGTGCAAGAAGTCGAAGTTTATTTGCAGAGGCAGAAGGACGCGCATCTCCTGCTTGTCTTACGTGTGAGGAAATCTTAACCTCGCAGCGCCTCAATAGTCCCCCCGTAGGAGGAAGCATTCGAGCCGGCAACTCCTCAGCTGTGATGTGGATGCCCTCTGACCCCCTTTCAGTGGCGAGGTCAGACACCCCTCCTCCCAGGTGACAGATTAACGAGGCAGCAAGCCAGGATTTAAACTGGATTCGCTGACACCAGATATTAAAACTCTCCAATGTCAGAGCTGAGTGGTCCTCGCCTTCCCGAGGGGCTACAAACCGCCTTATCTGCCAATTACAGCTCAGAAATTGTCTCAATCAGCGATTCCTCAAATTCTGACAAAGCGTAATACAACTGCAGCACAACTTCAGCGACTTTCCATCGTGACTTCCCATCGATGTCCCAGTTTGCGGCAGGATGAACGCCTTTACATCACAAATAAGAAATCCTTGTACATCGTGAGGACGATGATGAGAAGGCCACAAATGTGGACATTTTGCCTTTATTTTCATTCACCTTTTCTTTTTCTTTATAATTAAAACCTTTGGCATGGAAAATCTGTTTACAACAAGTCTATTATAATCCAAAATTTAAATTAACTTCTGTTTAGTACAAACATGCACACATTTAGAAAGTAAGCAGGTTTCATACAGTTGAACGGTGTATTGACACACACCTCAAAAACTCATCTTTGCTTTATAAAATTACATAGTTTAATTTTTTTTTTCTTTGTGGCCTTGAAATGCCTCGAACGTAATTCTACACATTAGAGACGCACCGATCCAATTCCGATACCTGGATTTGGTTATCTGCCGATGGCGATACCGGTTATCGTTGTTGTTGTTCTAAGGTTGTGTGAGGCTGCTCGATTTAACCCCCATTTCTTATTAAGACGGCAACAAATGTATTCCAAGGCAATTTATTATGAGCTATAGCAAATTGACAAGTTAAATATTTGAAAACCTCAAAAATCCTCCTTTTTAGGGACTGAGGTCTCTTTATATTACAGACTATGTATTAGTTATTACCAGCTCGTCTGTGTTGAATTACAGCTGTTGCACACCAAGATCGACACGAATCAATAGCACAAAATTACAAATAAAGTAAATCTGTACATTCAGTGTTGGACAGGAGAGGAGGGCTGACAGGATGTCTGCCGGACAGTTTGGAACAGCTGAAGGAACCAACTGCGGCTACAATCGTTGAGTGAAGACGCGTTTGCTCGTAAACAGCTCCAGCTGACAAGACCTACGCAGGAATTTAAAACGGATTTTTTTTTTTCAATGCTTTGGGAGGAACTAAATGCATTCAACACAAATGTTATGACTTCAAAGACACACACAGGATCGTCGCAACCATCCAAAATGGACGTTACTTATCCGCATCAGCAGCTCGAGAAGAATTTTTGGTTTGTGTTGTCAAAATGATCAGATTGTCTCATGTATATCGATTCCGAATACTTGAATCAAAATCGAGGCTGATTTTGCGCAGTGCTGATAGATCAGAATCAGCAGTGTGAACACGTCGTCCGAGAGCAGCTGCCGGAACAAACACGGAAAAGCAAACGATTCGAGCGCAACAAAATCAAAACAGGTTAATGACAGTTTCAGCATCACTGACTGTAGAATTAAAGGTGTCCAACTGCCATTCATTCCATTCTCACAGCAAACTAGCAAATGGCTTTAAAAAGCTGTTATACTGTGTTTCTAATAGCCAAGAAAAAGTTTTGGAATGTTCTGGCCTTGTTAACTATTATCTTTTAATCCATCCATCCATCCATTTTCTACCGCTTATCCCGTTAGGCGTCGCGGGGGGGCTGGAGCCTATCTTAAACTTGATATTGTGTCATTTTTTTCCCCAGTTGTCCCGGTTTGGAAGCATCAATACTCTTCAAGGTTTTGTAACAAAATGAGAATTTCTAGTATTGTGACAATTCCTCATTTTTTGGTATCTCGTGAGATGAGTTGTGTTTTAACGGCTGTTATCTGGTAACATAACGGGATTCCGGTTAGAAGCTGTCCAGACCTACCAAGTTTTTAAAACTACTAGGTAGTAAATTAGCTTTCCAACGAAAAGATTTGAGATTTGTTCATGTATTTTTCATTGCTAACTCTTTAAAGTGATGATTCTCTCGTGTGTGCTGGAGGCTCATTCAGGCGCGTCCTTACTCTGCGGCGGGACATGGGCCACAGCCCCCCGGCTTCCACCGCCCGGCTCCTGCAGCTCCAGCTCCATGTAGTTGAGCTGCTTTTTGGACGTGGGGCTGACGGGAATATTCACGTAGGTCGCGCCTTCACCGTGAGGCTTTTCAGGAGGCGGATCCTCCGGGGGGAACGTGAACGCCCTCCCTGTCGACGCAAGAGGAGCAAAGTGTTAATTAGTGTGAAGCCGGATGTTTTATGAGCACAGTCCCTGAAGAAACGACAAGTAATTTATCCTGCTAACAACTTCTGTCCCTGTAGCGGCACTTCAAATCCACAGTCAATCAAAAACATAACAGACCCGTGGACATGATTGTTTCTTCATTATAATAAACAGGGCGGGGCGTCCTGTTATTATACTGCAATTAAATCCCTTTAATGCAACAGTGTGAGTTTTTGGAGTTCCTTCGCAGATGAATTGGCTCTAACAGGTTGTACACAGAAGGAGGAATTAATTGCTGGTTGTCTTTTTAGCTGATAAACTGAACTGACGCTCCAGTCTTACAACCGCCTCCGTCATCATGACCCTTAATTAAAAGATAATGTGAAGAAATGAAAGATAAGGCTGACATCCCTTTAAACCTGAATCAACGTGTTCCCCCTCCAGGGTTGGTCACTCATGAGGCAAAGGCCCCCATCACCAGCCTGATGTTAATTATATCCGTTCACACCGAGACCTCAGCAATACAGTGACAACATTATTATTTCCGACAGCAGCGGCACAGAGTGTATCCGCATAAATCACCTATTTCTCCCCGGAGGCAACTCCAGTGTAATTAGCAGATCGGCCCCTGAGATAAATTATGAGATACATTATAGTTACTCCATGCTACGAGGCTAAATTTTTAATTCTACTATCAGCGCTCTTTCGTTTTTTTATGCAGTGAAACAGAAACATCAACATGTGCAGTTTGAAGAAAATCCCTCAAAGTGTTTTGGAGACATGGCGTTCGCAAGAATGGCCCAGACAGATGGATACAACACCTGACGGACGGACGACCCAAACACATATTGACACCGACCCCAGCTGTCGCTGGCCAGAGGCATCAAAACAACATTGCAGCTAGATAAAACACTCAGAGTTCACATGTCTGCCATCGCCAGACACTGACCTGGAGGAAACTAACTACAACACAGCTGCATGAGCTAACATCGAGGTAATCAAAATGTACCCGGATCATGGATCCAGATCAGCTCCAGATCTCTGTGACATTTATTTCTTGGGACAAGAACACACTAGTGACACAACAAGTTTCATAAAAACACCCAGATTCAGGATCCAGCTCTGATTTGGATCCTTAATTTGCTTCAAAGCTCTGCTAATGAAACAAAATCGACTGCAATAGCATGTTTTAACCTGTAGAGGGCAGTCAGCATCTCGTTAACGCAATGCGTAGAATGTCAACACTTTGAACTAAAGTGTCAAGATTTACACTTGAAAGAAATCAGCAACATCAATAAACCTTCAGCTGAAAACAGTGGTTTTGGGGTTTATTTCCTCTTTAATTCACACGATCATCAATATAAAGCTGTCATGAAGTATGTGGTTAGTTTGTATTGACATTTTTTGAGACATTACAGAAGAGTACAAAGTTGGCAGCAGTAATTAACAGATAATCAACTGACAGAGGTACACAACCCCCATTTAAAAAGTACACAGATGTAATAAAAAACGAGCACTTTTAATGACTGCAGATTCATTTCGAACGGTTCCTGACACACACTGTATTATATTCTCAGTAAAAATCAAAAAAACGCCTCCAAGACTCTGCTCATCTGATCTGATGTCAAGTAAAACAGGAAACGTCGCCTCAACGCATCTCAGCTGAACAGCCTTTCCTGTCAAACACAAATTATGGCCACAGAGTTGCCTAAAGTGTGCCATTCGTGTAATTTATGGTGCTCCATAAGTGGTTTGCATATCATAAACCTAAAAGCCACCTCGGGCAGACAGGTGCAGAGCCGAGTTTAATTGCTGGCCGGCTGACTGCTGTTTAGCTCGGAGTCTTATTGTCTAATAGGTGTCTTTTCACACTGTAGGAGTCACACGTTCATGTTGGCTGGTTCCCACCAGTCCGGTGTTCAAATTAGGTCAAAGTCTGCGAATCAGCAGCAATAAAGTGTTAAAAGAACGATAAACCTGGGAAGAGCTAAAGATAAAATTTTCCTTTTGCTGAGTGTTGATTTTAAACCACCACTGCTGATTTCTCAAACTACCCTGTAAGATTTTTAGCAAGTGGGGAAAAAAATGAAGCCTGTTGGCAAACAATAAATGTGTGGCCCTTGACTGAGACCCAGCTTTGATTTTAAAAACAATTTATCATTATGAACAAAAAAGCTCAGTTTCTTCATCACAAACCAAACACGTTTACTGTAGCTGCACCTGTAAACTCTGCTTGACCTGCGTGCACCTCGGTTACTGCGAGACCGCAGTCGTTTGAAGGTTACAGAGAATATGTCACAGAAAACAGGCTCCCGAACCACCCTGACTGTTGCTGAGTGCTGCGAAAACACCGGCAGAACGCGGCTGAGCGAAGGTTATTTACCGCTGGACACACAAACAGTAGCGAGGCCCTATCGTTATTACACACCTCTGCTGGTAAATAAAACTTGTTGGAATCGTACTGTGAAACCATGCTGCATAAAAGAAATAACTTCCCTCCAGTCCGGTGTAACTGAGAATCTAGTTGTACTGCTACACCTGTACTGTAATGGCACCGTCTTGTAGCTGCAGCACTGTCAATTTCCTGCTCAGGCTGGACAACATGAGGCATTTGGAGGGGGGGGTGGGAATCAGCCCCAGGGACGCTCGTACAATCAGTGAGAAGCCATCAGACGCCAGGTGCAGCCTCTGGCGACGTCTGAGAGGCCTGATATCTAATTGTTCAGACACCAGGCAGCCCTGGCAGCCCCGTTTCATGGCTGCCATTAGAACAGCAGCTTTGACGTCGAGCTTGAGGTTTCATTGCACACTCTGCAAGGGCCTCTCGGGGCGACGGCACAGTGACAATGGCTCGCCACTTCTCAGGGGGGGAACGTGGGTCTAATGACAGCTGTGTCTGCAGAGAGAGAGGTCGGGTCAGGCCCGGTTTCCACCTGTCACGTGTTAGTCTGACAGGCAGACACTGAAATAACTCTGTCATAAAGATATGGTTTCATTCTGAGACCCTAAACTTTCCCCCCATCATGAACCGGGGCAACACCAGCCTTCCCACATCCCATCCTCTCTGCAAGTTTAACAACCGTCCCTGATCGGCTTTCCGCCTGCTATACTCTTCACTGTAGCGCATGAACGGCCCAAAGTACCACTGCCAGGGACTGAACACTGGTCCCGGTGGTGGCAATTAAAGTGCCGTTTCCACCCAGCAGAACACAGGACTGCGCTTCCACTGGCGACCGTAACGTTACCTGCATGACATCAGAGCCCTCAAATAAATTCAACGAAGACACCACAACAGAGTAAACAAAGGAAACACTGGAGGACATCCAGCATTTCGTGGTACAAGTGTTTGTTCTTGGAATCGATGTGAGACATTTACACTTCTGGGAATCAAGCACGAGAAGCAACTCTGCTTCACCAAACATCCCCATTTCTGCCCCGCCCTTTGAGACGGGTTCATGGACTGCGACTTTGACACGTTGGTCTCCCTTTTCTGAGCTCGCTTTGCTGTGTCTGCAGTTGATGATGATTTCCTGCTGGGATGTCCCCCATTGTAACGACTTTTCATACCTGCTCAGCTCGCCTCGACTCTATTCATCTCTACTTGCATTGGATGCAGAGTGGTTCCTTTTCCACTGCAAATACTAGAAGTACTGTACCTCCTCAATGTAGCTGGTTGTCATAGTAACATTGTGGGAAACTGCGAGACCAAACGCAAGTTCCTCACAACTTGGAAATCACTATGACGAGATTCATTGTGGAAATCAATGCCTGCTTGCTTGCATCCCCCCCCCTTGTAAATATACTGATATCCAGAGATGTCGGCTGTCTGATCGATAACTGGAGCAGGCGTGTGCATGTGCATGCAAAATGAGTAACCCTTCATAAGAGACATGACTTCTTCTTATCTACCAGTCAAAATGGGTTTTAAAGACAATGAGTGTGCCAGAGACAGGAAAAGAGAAGTGGACTATTGCACGCAAGGTTTCTGTGTGTTACTGATAAATGACATTAGCTAAAAAGATTAGCTGAAGATTAGCTAAAGTGATAGTGCACACTACCTGAGGCCACTTCTAGAGGTCATCTTCCAAGACAAAATCTACCTCAAGCTTATAAACGTTCAACGTTAGCCAACATTGCGGTTTTGTAATATTTCAGCCATTTCATTGGCTCTCTTGCATAACTTTAGTGATTAACCGATTTTCACCCACTGTCAATATCACACCGATGCCAATATCCTACATTAATTGTGACCCATTTTGCAGAGAGCCTGAAAAAATTGTCCACTTAGAACTACTCAGTGTTTCCGAACTGGAAAAGCCAGAGCAAATTTCTCAATATGAAGCCAAAATCAGTGTCCTGAGTGGCTGATTTAATATGAAATGTGACCGCCGTCCGATAATTTCCCAGCTGTCATCGAGCTTGCACGCCAGCCTGAGCCGCTGGACGTCCCCGTCTATTACCTGCTTGCTGAACCACAATGATGGGGAATATGACACGCGAGCGGAGCGTATGCAGGTACACGGACGTGACTGATGGGTTTTGTGCCACGCCGTGACAGCTGCTGCTGGGGCCTTCTAGAGCTGCACTACATTAGACTGAAGGCTTGTTTCTGGCCAAACATCCCCTGACAACTGTACCATCACCTCACCATCAGGGCAGGTGTCCTCTCACGCATCATCTGTTTGATTACGTGTCTGTGTCTTCTCCGGACACAAATGCTTCTTATGTAACTTGGGTTGTCTCATAAAGTGCAGATCAAGGAATAAATACACACACAGCACTGATCCCAGCTCAATAAAACGAAGGAGCCTCTGAAAGGAATAAATGTAAAAGCGGCGAACTGTACTGAATATGATCAAATGCTATAATTACCGTCTCTCGTTTATTTGGGAGGTGGATACTTTTGCTAAACGTAACAGCATTTTCATCTGGTGTCAGGTCAGATATGTCGGTGTCTTGTGCTAGTTACGTTGTTGTAAACAAGTCGGCTGAGTACATGTTGTTTACAGGCAGCCACTGCATGAAAACAACTTCCTGTCAATGTCACAGTCCATTACCCCAGGTAAGTCAGGATTGTTTGTTTGTTTGTTGGTCTATCAGCAGCCGACCCTCCACTATTCCAGATGAATTTCCTGCAGCTGATTAGATTTTGGCCTTTATAGGGGAATGGCAACAATCAGGGAAAAGAAGGAGCCTCACCTTCAGTCTCCTGGAGGAACCTCTGCTGACCACAGCTGCCCATCGGCTCATACTTGCTTTTGTCCTCCGCCTGCAGAAGAGAAACAGTGAGCGTCTATCTGTCGGGCATCAAACAACAAACGGGACCTTGCTGGACATGTCTGAAGCACTTACAGTGAGGCTAATATTCAAGATTTAGCGAGGGCACGAGGCTGCAGCTTACACGCGCGCTGCCTCATTGTTATGGAAGGGATAACCAGCCTTTTAGATTGCTGCCTCATAATCTCTGATTCCAGACAGCCGCTGCTATTGTGGCGTGAAAATTGGTGGTGGAGTTCCGGCATAGTGCTTACTGAGGCTACCGCACGCAGGCCGCTATCTGTAATGGGCATCAGCTGATTCTCCAGCAGCTGGATACTTAACTGCTCCATATCAGGTCACTCCAGGAGGAACGTGTTAGGAGAACTCTCCTGCCGTTTCCTCATGTTTTAGGCCTCATGACGTCCCACAAAATACATCTTTTCTTTTTAAAAAAACTACTCCAGTAGCAGTTTGTGTGTTATTGAAACAATAAATAACCTATATTGTCTAGAAAATCTACTTTTTTCACAAATGTATGAACTTTTAATACACTATCTTTGCAATTATTAAGTGAAAATCACAGATTTGCTTCACTTTAGGTATCCAGTCCGTGTTAAGGACACTTTGAATAACGTGTTGAGTGGTGAATAAAGTAATTTATTTCTGATGTTTCACCAAACCTGGCAAAAAGGTTTATTCATGTAAAAAAAAAAAAAAGTGATTAAAAAGCTAAGATTTTAAATGTAAATTTAAAAAATCACTATGATCCTGGCTACTGAGTCAAAAACTGTGGTCCAAAAGCAACAATTAAGGGGTTCTGGGCTGAGTTAACATGCCTACAAACAAATTTACTTTATTTTTGAATTAGTTTTATTGGCAGAATATGATAAAACGATGTGTAATTATTTAAAAAATGTGGACATTACATGATGAATACAGGTTAAAATTTCACTTCTGTTAACTTATTACATCTGTTGTTGTTTGATTGTAGTGTTGACGATGAGACATAAAGTGACATTATTGCGTTTTTCATTCTATTCATATTTCAAGGGTGAAGCATGCCGGCTGGGAGGCTAATTCAATATTCACAAAAGTCCCTCTGAAGCCCCACACAGACCATAAAATAGTCAGGTGATCATAAAATGTATTCAGGCTCCATTCCATTTAGTGTGGCAACAACATGTGCAGGAGTACCAGAGCTGCACCTTGAACTAGCATCACTGCTAAAGCCCGCATTTACCCTCCTGTTTCTTGTCAAAATCGCTGCTGTGAACAAGGTCTACTGTCGTTTTTCATTTCTGTTTGTGTGTGAAATAAACTGTTATGGTAGTAAATCGACGTCAGAACAAAATCGTCACATATATTTGCCAGTTTTCTCCACTTACTCTGTTTATGCTAAATTAGGCTAATGTGACCCAAAAGAACCACAAGACGTCAAGCTAAAAGTTGCATTAAATTCCAAAACAGGTTGTTTGGTTGTTCAGATCGAGGCCGATGAAATGATCAAAAAGAGCAAAAGTTAAAAACAATGAAACGTAACATGTTTTCGATCAAAACTTTCCAAAATAAGAACGCAAATATCATGTGAGTGGTTTCATTCTTCCGGGTGGAGGCAAATATGTCAGTTAATCGTGATTCTGTACCGCAGTAGGGAAGAAAAGATTTGTCTAAGTAACATGATTTAAAAAAAAAAAAATTTAATCGATCTTCCTCCCCCAACAATCGATATATTTCTATACATGTATTTTTATGGCAGTAAATTGTAACATCATTGAGCGGAAAACAATGGCCATAAGACCTGCACCCTTATACTTAAAATCCAAAGTACTGAAACTGTGTGAGCAGAAAATCCCAGTAGTCAAAATTTGTCAAATCACAGTACAAATCGAACAGGGACCCGAGTATCATAAAACAATCAAACTGGGACATGAAGCACTGGGACTCACACCCAGGAACGGCTAACGTGGCCAAACACAAAGGTGAGTTTACTGCTATTTATACCAGCACATCACAGGACCATAAAGCTGTATTAACACCTGTTCTGGATCAGGTCGCTGAGTGCATCTGATCAAATCATCCAACCAGAGCGGAGCAAACGGGTCTCAGGACGTCACACGCCCACGCTGAGGTACGACACTGCTATTCAGTTTTTATAATCCCAGCCAATAGGCACCCAAAAATGTTTGGCTGAACTCTGAGCACAATTAGGGACAGAGTCAGAATGTGTGAACGGGTGATAGCATAGAGCGGATAAGCGGATTTTGGATTGACCTACCTCTGAGTTCCTCTCCGGGGTCCGACTCTCCATGATCTCATAAGCAGGATCAGCTCGGCGTCGCTCCTCTTTACCATCGAGCCTTTTGTCTGGCGGGAGAGAAAAATGTGGTGTATTAAATTTGAGAAAACCAAACCTAAATGTATTATTTCCAGGACGGGAAATAGTCCCACAGTGCCTTTTCTCGATTCGTTTTGTGAAGACAACGTGCTGCCTGATTTCCTGCAGGGCCAGTGATGGGAAACGGTGAACGGATTCACATTATCCCAGCAACAAAAAGCTGTTACTCAGGCGGGGAAAAGGGGGACATCACAGCCAGCGTGCAGTTAAAGAGGCTCAACATGCAAGCTGGAAGTGCTGCTCGCTAAAATCAGAATTCCGTTATTGCTGATACCTTCGGCACCATGTTGACAGATTAAGAGGTCGACGAGGGTGTATCCCCGAAAACCCCTGACGTCCGCATAGCAACAGCAGCACGAAAATATATCATCTCCTGATCGATTAGCATTTCTTTTGGTGTTGATTGGGCAAATAGTAACAGAGATATGGCTGAAAATATTCATTGAGGTTTTTTTTTTTTTTTTTTTTTAAATAAAAGACGCCCCCTGGTGTACAATCCTGATGGCAAAAAATGCTGAAAATCTAAATCTAAACCGGAGGATCCAGCCTGAAACAGCTGTTGCGCTTTCACACTAACATGAAGAATCAGAAGTAGTATCCCAGATTTTCACGGATTTGTTACATTTAGTGAGACAAAACCCACACAACAGCAACACCTTGATGGAAAGGAAGCTCCATTAGCATCATTGCTAATATATTACGTATGCAAAATGATAAAAACACCAAAAAAAAAAAATCATAATATTGTATTTTTTTTCACATGTACTTGAGTTTAGGTACACATGAATAAAATCCAAAATGTGAATTAGCACTTTATGTTTGAGGTAATTTCAAAATAATCACACATTTCTCTGCTAACTTCTACTATATTTAATTCACTTTTATTAAAAGTCTTTCATTTTACAAAGAAAATAAAACTAAAGTTGTACCAGACTGCGTTTACTGGTGACTAAATAATTATGTGAACTTGAGCCAAGCAAGGAGTCTATGTTTTTGGTTGTGTATTTTGCTTATTTGCTCATTACACCAGAACTGTCAGATGGAAATGAATGAGACCTGGTGGCAGGACGAGAAATGGGCCAAAAAAAACATTAAATTCTGCTGCAGATCCATGAATCATATTTGAAGTGGACAGCTGGGCCTTAAAAATCCTTCATCAGCCAGTCCCTGTGAATTATTTCTGGTTAATCCCTGCAGTCTTCATAGCCCTCCAAAAGCAAGACAACAGGAGGAGACATCCCAGAGTGCAGAGGGAAAATGAGCGCTTGATGGAAGAAAAAGAAGCCAGGAGGAGAATTTTCTTTTTATTGATGCTAAGATGAGAAGAACGGAGCAGGAACAAGGAGAGGATCCGTTTTAAGGCACGGAGGAGGAAGAGGAGGCCAGAGGAGCGGCTCAGAGGAGGCCTCTTACCTTCTTCTCGTCCATGCGTGCCTCCGTGTTCCTGGCTTGCCCTCGGGCCAGTTGGCAAGGCCTGTGTGGTCCAAATCACCTGCGGAGGAGGGCGGCAGCGGTCTCCCTGACACTTGAAACAGTTTTCGTATATGGCAGCTCTGCCGCCTTGCTGTGAATCCGGTGATGGAGCGGCGGGGCCGGTGGATCTGAGCTCGCCCCC
>KV751366.1:4672071-4692003 GCA_001698575.1 Mola mola | reverse complement strand
AACAATACGTGGAAGAGACGTTTGTGACATTAACGAGGCAGGCTGGACTGGAAACAGGTCCAAGATGTCCAAGCAATACCTGCCTACATTAAAATGCTGCTTGTGTCATCTGTTAAAATCTCTGCTATAAAAAGATGGATGAGGGCATGAGAGCGTCAACATCTCCCCCTGGTGGCTGGTTCCAGTATAGCTCCTAAGCCCCGCCTTCTCTATTATATCAGGTAGGACTTATGCAAAACTAAATATTGGCAATTTTAATAACCGTGTCTATAAAAACAGGGTGAAACGTCATGACTGACAGCCGAGCTCGTCTCGTGATCGAGTGGGCGTGGTTATGGGTGGGACCACTTCTCCAGTCTCTAAATGACATCACCGGTGCAAGATGGCAGCGCTCGTGTCCTGGACGGCTTGCTTTCATTTTCGAACAAAGTGGCGACATGTCATCCATCTCTCCTTACGGCGGGGGTTTAAATCCGCCCTCGGAGAGCTGGCTACACAGCGGCATGCGAGGACGACCAACAGACAAGCAAGGGGCCCGGTGAGCAGGACGGAGGCCCAGACGAGGACTGTAAGCTGAGCGGACCAGTGGGTGACAGGGTGCGACGCGGGAGGGGGGCAAGCAGTGGAATCCTGTGGATGAGGTTACATACATGCCCGGAGTGATTAGAAGGCTTTGGCTGCTCTACTTGCGTGAACTGTGACTTTGAACCCTGATTCTCCCTCCGACATCCTCCCTGCTATTTATTCTACTACGCACCACAATAATAGGAGCATGAGCTGAAGCTACGAGTGGGCGGCGAGATGAGCGGAAAGGCAGAGGATCCTCAGGCCCCCTCAGGCCCCCAAAGGCCCCCCACAGGCCCCCTCAGCTGCCCGCGGTCCAGGCTGCGAGAGAAACAATGGGTTGGAGTGCGGAAAAATTAAGGTGTTAAAGTGGACGGCAGCAGAGCAGATGACGTTTAAGTGCTTGAGCGATACTAGATGTGGATGGTGTTCCAGTACATCCTGGAGAATGTGTGCAAGAATGGAATGCACTTCCACTGTGAAGATTAAATTCAGCTTTTTAAACAATTTACTGTTTTCTGCTATTAGAAATTAAAAATTACATGTAAGGTTACATCAACACAGTCGCCTAACATACGTCTGTATCCGTATATTTCACATATTCTCTAAGTCTCGTGACTGTTCACCAGTCGTTCACATGCATTGGGCGCACGCACGCTGTTTTAAACAAGAAGCAGAGGGTCACTGCCGTATGCGCAGAAAAATCCACAGAGGACAAACAGTAGCAGCTGGATCAGGGAAGGAGAGGAGACTGCTGAGACCCGATCAGGAAGAAAAGCCACTCTGAAACAAGGTTGGCAACACTTCTAGATGTCTCCGTTTCAGAGGCAGCCGTCCTCCGTGGGACATTCTCCTGATTGTACAATCCTTCAGGAAAGGCACCGAGGGTTAATCAGGGTTAGTCAGTGCACGTTGTCCGACCATAAGTTCGTATCGATACACTGTAGTTTATGAAACGCACGCTGGTTTTGGATCAGTACTCGGTATTGGCCGATACCCAAAGGACAGGTATCGATCAGAACATTCTGAGTGACTGTATGTCAGCATAGAAATAACGGACTGCCTGTAGTCCATCTGATGACACGTCAGGCAAGTTTTCATATCACACGAAAGCAAAACAAAACAAATGCTAAAAATCCACAAGAACGTTTGTGCTCACTTTCATTTTAAACCCAGGAGCTGTTTTGGACCATGTTCTGAGGGAATATGTGGCTCTTTGCACTGAGCAGGTGAGTTTCTGCTGAACGGACAAGCAGACAGATGTTCATTGTCCAAATATTGATTATTAGTCTTTCTAAGCATATCAAGCTTGCTATCAATTAAGAAAGAGAATCAGATGATGTTTGGCATTTTGCTTCAGAAATTACCAAAGATTCATCAAAACCATAGTGGATTCATCCACTTAAAATCCACTTTATGCACCAAAATTAAATACAAAATGCTAATATTAAATTGGAAAACGGACCCAGACTGGAAAAATGTCACTTTTATTTTAAATGGAGGAAGATGAGCAGACAGCGTGGAGCTTTCAGCAGCTGCGTTGGGACGCTCAGCGCTCATTATGCCAACCTCTCCACCCCAGAGTGCTGCACTATTCCCCTCTTACAGCTAAAACGCACAGCTTTCAAACCGGCTCACACATTAGTCCACATGCCTCGCGGCCCCAACTAGTTGACGTCTTTCCCGGAATCCTTGCTCTAATGAGGGGAAAACAAAAACAATTGGACCTCAGCCTGTGCGCCGGCTCGCCCACCAGTAGCTCTAAACCCTCAACTATACATAGACCATAATCACCGTCGGTACAGTAGCTGTCCTCTTCCTCGTCTCCGGGGCGGATCATCCAATTAAACAGCATTTATTTAAAAAAAGTAGCTGTCAGTCATAATTTAGTCAGATCAAGGCGCAGGATTCCTCGCAGCCGTTCGGCCAAAAGCGGCTGGATTTGCAGCAGGGCGGCGCACCTGGCAGCTCTGGTGGCTCCCTGAGGCGCAGGAGAGGCTGCAGCGACTCACACGGCCACTGTTGACTTAATCAAAGCTCCCTGGCAACAGCTCATAATCATCCCAATAAGCAGCACACGCAGATTCTCCTTTCACTGAATAACAGCTCGTAGGGTCCGATGGCCCAGTATTGTTTCCCTTTCTGGCCCCCGTACTGACCTGGCAGAACCGGGCGCAGTCCAAACGGGCCCCTGGTGGGGGAGATGCCCCTGACGATGCAGTCGAACAGGAAGCTGATCCGCTCGCTCTCGGCCGACGCGAGCAGGAAAACGCCGGCCCCTGTGGAAGACAGCGGGCCTCGTTAGTGTCACAGCAGCTCTGAAACATCCACATTGAGGCAACGTGCGCCTGAGCCAGCAGCACTAAATAAGAGATATCTCAAACCTGAATTCTTGCACTGTATAACTGATGTATGTACAGTAGTGTGTGTGTGTGTGTGTGTGGCTATGAATAATAACATGCATTCATTAAAGACGCACCGAGCTGATACAGATGCTTTTAAATGATTTTTTGCCCTTTTGTGTGAAAGAAATAAAGAAAAAGTCTGTGTGAAAAATAAATGAACTTCTGCAAGGTTAAGCCCCGCCCCCACCAGTCATCAGGATTGGTTCCTTTGGCTTTCTGCACACAAGACTCAGGCTGTCTGAACTTGTTTTTTTGGAAACTGTCATTGGTGGATTGCAGTGCAAAAGCAGAAATCTGTAGTCATGAAGGCGACTGTTTATTTCAGTTATTATGTGCATTAAAAAAAAAAAAAATAAACACACATGGGTCAAAAATGTGTGTTTAACGCTGCAGTCAGTTGCAGGACAGCCGTGCCTAAAGTGTCTGAAAACTGTGAAATATGTGCGAAACCAAAGAAAACATCTTCAGCTTGTTTATTTCGTCTCTTCAACAAGAGCAGCAAATCCTCTTACTGGAGAAACTGTCAACAGAGGAAAAAGTTCATTCTTTGCACAATATTTATCTGGCAGATGAATTATCAACCTGATGATGGGAACATTTTATGCTATCAGCTGACACTGAAATCACTAACCGACAGGAGTAAGAAGAAACATTTCCTTATTTCACTGATGTGACGAAGGTGGCGTCTACACACAGACGGTTTCCTGACATCAAACTTCTGCAGTTTCACAGGAAGAAATGTTGTAATGTTGTAAATAAATATGTATCAATTAACAGCAAACAAAACAGTGTACAGGAGGGTTTTTCCGTATATTTTCAAGTAAAGCAGAAAACTGATTTTTTTGATTTGGCTTTAAATCGAAATAATGCAAAATTGTCCATTAGCTCAGCATTTTAGCAGATAAAATAATAAAAGTACAAAATACAAATGCTCCCACGAGGTCCAACATCTTAACTTGCTCTTATTTTACCCCGATTTGTTTGTCTGTCTGTCTGTGAAGAGGAAAACTCCAAAACTAGTGCGAAGACCTTTATGACGGCACGGCGTCCCCTGTCTTGGCCGAGGATCGCACTCGGACTCATTCAGACTGGTCCGGCTCCACGTTTTCAACACCCACGGTGATAATTATTTATCAGTATCAGTAGCAAGAGTGTCTTCGGCCCACTTGCTACTGCTCCCATCAGTCACAATGATGAAAAGGTTAATGGGTCTCCTGACCTCCCCGGAACAAAACACCGAGACCACCCAGCACTCTCCTGGCTGTGAGCGAGGTCAAGGGTCAGCGGCAAAGTGCGCTCAAACGGCCGCACCGGCGGAAGTCGAAGACGTACGGCGCGCTCGGTGTGGCCAGGACACGGATCTCGGACCGCCAACTTGGCACACGGGCTGCCTTTTCTCACACATCGTGAACGTTCGGCCGTCAAAGAAGACAAAGAACAGGTGGCTGTGTGTAGGAACACAGACTGGCCCCTCCTGCTCTGATACAGACGCAGCGTCGGTACAAAGCAACAGGCGCTCGCTCCGTGGGAAGTGTGAAGTCTGGCCTTTTCATTCTGACTGCAGCAGAGAGATTGGAGCGGGCAGACTTTAAAAGGACTGTTTGTTTTTATCTGTTCACAAGTGAGATGGACTCCATGAATGTCTGTAAACGCGATGCCAGTCCTCCTCGGAGTCTCCAACACATGAATAAGTTCCTCAACAAACTTTTCATGTTCAGACTTTAACAACTTCTAGTTTGTTTGCCTCAAAACATGAAAAACCGAGCTTTGCTTGAGCAATATTTGAAGTTCTTTGTTGTTGAATTAAACTATGAAAGCAGCAAAACAGGCCGGAAAGTTTTAACATTGTCAGAAATTTGGTGTTTGACTGACCAGCTAGCTGTTAACTTTGTTTATCTGGCGTTTTGGAGCTGTTTTACATACTGGATCTGCAAATCACGTAGATGAAATCAGTGAGAGAGAACGGAGACCGGTGACCTATATAGGTTTCTCACTATGAAAAACCCTTCACCCGACACATGTTCAGTGTTTATGCTTATTGAAATGTCATTTTCTGAGTATTGTCACATGCTTCATATTCCTAAAATCTGCGTCATTTAACTAAAGTATCACAATTTATTTATGGGATGAGTTTTAAAAATCGAATTTTCTCCCCAGAATCACTACATTTCTGTGTATTTTTTATGGTTGCGCGGACGCAGAACATTTTCCGGCCATAATACTTAATTACAAAAATCATAAAAATGTCAAAAAAATAATAATGTAATATTAAAAAATCTAGATATATTTTCATTAACTTGTACCAAAACAACCACACAAAATATATTAATGCAAAACATCTGAAAAAAGGCTTAAAACGTTTCACTTACATGGAAGTATGGAGGATAGAATATGTTAAGTTTAACTTTCTAATATATTCTACTTTTGATGCGCTAGTAAATGCATGAAACATGTACAAAATATTTCTTTACACTCCATAACTTGTTTTCACTGTTCTCACCAGGTGGGTTTCCATAAGCTTTTTTTTCTACGCGCATTTTTTATTTTTACTGGCGCAAAAAACAAAACAAAAAAATGGAAATATATATTAAAAAAAATATTGAAATATTGCATGTAGCATTTCATTTGTCCAATGTTCTAGTGCTAGCTGCTAGTTGCGCTCTCCAATTGCATCATCAGGTTGCGCCCTCTACTTCTTCTGTGGTAAAGAAACGTTTGCCACCTGCTGGCCGTCTCAGTGAACTAACTCCTAATGTTCGCATAATGTAAGTGGATGGAAAAGCGCATAAAAGCGCGTTTTCGTTTTTGAGTCTCAGAAAAGTTCGTCAAAATCTGCGGAACATTTAGTACATTTAAGTTCTGGTTGAGTTTTAAGGATGTTCTCTATCGTAGCTGCTTCTACCATAACGCAACACACACCGACACCGTGACACTACACCTCATGGACGCATTCACCTTCACTCACATTTCCTATTGTAGTTACTGTTTTCCTGCACACCGGAGTGTAAATGACGTCTGCCTGCTTGCGTCCGATGTGAGAAACACCGCTAGAGATAAGATTTACGGATGCTAAATAAATCTCGGGCTCGTGTTTCCAGCGGCCCTCTGATGCCTCCGGCCTCCGTCTGTGTTGACATGCTGTCGCTCTTCTTTAACGGTTTCAGGTCTATTCTCAGACGGGAGCTGAGGTGCACCTTCTCACCGGGACACGGAAGCTCAGGGACGGCTGACGCCGAGCGCCATGGCAACCCCATTTTAGGCGGGTTACTTACAGCGTAAACACAGTTTACGTCGTATGATGGAATTTCCAGCGACAGCCCATTATTTCAGTTCGATGGCTAATATTAGGATTGAACTACAACAAACCACACACCTCAATGTTGATCCTGAGGTGGAATGAGGACTTTTATTTGTGGTTCCTTCCTTCCTGCTCTGTCATCTCCTGACTTTTAAACTAGTCTACTATACGCTGCACAGTTCTAACATTGGAGTAACTCAGCCACACGTGTTTAAACCGGACTCCGAGGAGGAGCTACTTGTACAGGTCGCCTACATGTTGATGCGTCAACATGGTGAGTTTTGGCTCCACAACATTAAGCCCCGCCCCCATAAATCATCAGGATTTGTTCCTTTGGACTGTCACTGGTGGATTATAGGAAGAAAGCAAAACAAAAAAACACCATATCGACATGTTTAGAAGATTAGAAACCTGATTTTCACCGGAGAAGGTCTCTAAAAACGATTTTGTCTTTTTACTTGCACCATTATTTCTAAACTGCGGTTCGGCTACTTTTACTCAACGGCTACCTGCAACCAGAGGCCGACTGAGCAGGATCCCACCGCAGCTCACCTGCGGATCTTGTAGTGGGGTCACACATGCGCCAAACTAGGAAACCACACGACACGACGAACGGTTTTCCTGGCAGGAACTCTGTAATCCTTGAAAGTCGGCTCTTGAGCTCGGAGTCGGGCAGGGTGTTGTGCTGGGAAAGAGCATTACTGAAAACTCTCTTTAAAAGCTGCGAATGAATCCCAGCTGCTGATCATTTGGCTGTTTCGAGGAAGAAGGATCGCGATTTAATTAGCAACAGCTTCTAATGACGCAACCCAGTTACACCCATGGGCCGCTATTCCCATGAGGCGGTGCCGATTTTGTCAAATGTGGTCGCGCAGCTTGAGTTTCCCTGTCAGAAATCATTTTCTTTTGGAACTTCCCGTCTTATTTTGTTTACGTCCTCGCGTAATTGAATACATGCGCCCTAATGAGCACCCGCCAAAAACGCAGAAACAGTTAATGGCACCACATAACTGCTAAAATATCCTCAGCTAATCGCGTCCACATGGAGCACGAAAGCAGCACGAAGAAAGATAAACTTACAGTATCCGCATCTTGTTCCTCCCTCGAACACGAATCCGTTGGGAACGGGTCCATATCTGCGCAGGTCTGGGAGGCTCCAGTGGCCGATGATGACAGGGGGGACGTCCCGGGCGAGGGCCAGCAGGTTGTTGCACAGATGAAGAGTGGCGGGTCCGCTCTCCAGCTTGGTCCCCGGTAAGACCCCCACGCTGAACCTGTGAACTGAGCAAACGGAGGAGCCGGCGGTGAAGGAAGGCCAAGACAGGGCGCAGTCCGAGATCCCAAACATCACGGACAAAAAATCCTTCCAGCCCAAAGTCAGTGTGATATTTAGATGCCCTGAACCTCAAAACAAGCGTGTAGGATTTGGATGTGTGTCGTCAGAAGCAATAATCTAGAAGCTGTACTACCACAGAAGAAGAAGAAGAAGAAGAAGGCAACTAAGTGAATTGAGAGGAACATCCAACAGTACAGTGGACATGGAAATACTTCATTTTCTTCATCTCAGATGTTGAGTTTAAGCCATGTGATAAGGCAACTTTTCCCTCAAGTGTAAAAACTTACATGCAATTATTTTTTATTATTCTATGTGCATAAAATGTAGCGATTGGTTGCCATATTCCCAATTCTAAAAGGATTTACACGCTTATGCAACCAGGTTATTGCACGTTTTCATTTTTTTTTTAATCAGTGTCTCACATCTTGATTTGGTGGCCAATTTCACAATAAAAGTAATTTAAGCAGGAAGCGTGTGGACATTTCAGACAGTTCCACCGTACATTCTGATCCGCATGAAGGAGAAAGTGGAAAATAGCTGCAGATGGGCCCCACAGGGGACAGAAGACCGTGTCCTTTCACAATGGTTGATTCGCACAACAATGAAAAGGAGAACCAGCTGCAGGCGCAGAACAAACATAGTGAGCTGAGCGCCGAGCACAGGCTCAGATCTGAAGCCCAACTCAATCAGTCAAAGCCTGTTCGAGTTGGGCTTCACTGCACTGCTGCTGGGACGGACTTCCTCGGCGGCGTTCAGCTGACGGACGCCGAGGCAAGGAAACGTCCATTGGACGCATCACGTCAGGTGGACGAAGGTTCATGCAGCTACAGAAGCTCTGAGAACGGCGGCCGTCAGCCCAGAGACGCACATCAATCCGACCCTGTTAATACACAGTCGCAGCAGGGAACCACAGTGATGCAACGTGTCTTCAGCGCCACGTCCTCTGTGGCACAATAATAGCAGCCCCAGCAGACCGGCCCAGCTCCCCTATTTATATCATCTATTTATTTATGACTTATATAATAGATCCACACAGAAGCCTGTGCACACAAGCCTCCGGTATGTCAGAGATTCTGTTGGATTAATCACCGATGAAAATTGTTGTTAGACGCAGCCGAAAGTGTAAACGTTGGCTGATCTCACAACTTGAATAGAAAGTCGGAGAGAGCGGCACAGTTTCTGGTCTTAAACCCCCTCCTGGGCCTCGTCTAAAACATACAGTGAGCCTGACTGGTGGCGAGGTGGAACTGGTTAATCCAACGCTCACAAAGCACGTGAAATAAACCAGTTGACCCTTAAACTAGTCTACTGTACGCTGCACAATGGCGAGTTCTAAAACTGGAGAAAGCCGGACACGGATTCCCAGGAGGAGGAGCTACCTGTACAAGGTTGCCTACAAGTCGATGCATCAGAATGGTAAGTTTTCTTTCTACAGCGTTAAGCCCCGCCCCTGGAAGTAGAAGACCTGTTTTTTTTGGAGACTCACTGGGGAGCAAAAGCAGATTTTCACCGGAGACATTATTTAAACTTTACTGATACGAAAAAAAAAAAAAAAAAAAAGAAAAGTGTTTGGGCATTTGATCTATTTGACTATGGCATTCAAAACTGTCACATGACAAGAGCCCTTAAGGGCTGCGACAAACCAAATCACCGTCGGGAGCTAGCCACAAACGAAACCCCTACTTTGAAGCCTCGCGTGCTTTTGGGCAAAAAACTTGCACTGGGTAAGTCGGTCGAAAGATGCACCAGCAGATGTGTAAACTTTGAACACAACAGCGTTTGTTTATACTCTCGCGCACTCAACATGGCTGATAGGAAGACGCAGAGGGCGCCGGGGTTGTCAGCCCCTTGGCCTGTTAGCCATGGAGGGAAGTGATAGGTTGGACCTCCTGCCTTGGTTTCACTGACTGCAGGTCAAACACAGGACGAGTATCGAGACGCTGCCGCACGTGAACCGCTGACCCCGTCAGTGGGACTCAGCTCTGCGTCGGGGCCCCATCGGGCCATCGATATTCTACCCACAGCTGGTGGCAACTGCTCTCCAGGTGAAAAGTGGCAAAATTCAGTGAACACTCCTTTAAAGGCCTAAAGATCTCCTCACCTTCTCCGAGGCTGTATCGCAGACGGGTGTCCCACGCCAGCAGCGCCTCCTTGCTGTCGAAGCCCAGCACGGTGGCCTGGTTCAGACAGAGGATGGCCAGAGTGAAAGCCATGCCCTCATACCACCGTCCCGCCTCCAGGCCACAGATCTCCTCCAAGGTCACGCTGGTCCTCTCCCGGTTGCCCGGCGCTTGGTCCGACTTGTCTTTAAAAACCTGGAGCAGGAGGCAGTCTGGAGGAGCCGGAGAGTCAGAGGGAGTCACAAAGGCACGTCTAAAAGGGTCTGCGCACAGACAGCAGTTAGCGTTAAGGTTTCGCCTTGTTTAACGTGGAAAACTCTCTTCAAAATAGGCCTTTTTCCTGCATTTCTGGCCTAAGAAATCACACGTTTCAACTCTGTAAGAAAGATTCTGACAAACAGAGGAAGTAGACCGTGTTAGCACGTCGCCCATTTTGTCTTTGCTCTTCATACCTCATTTTAACTTGTGAAAACAGAGAATCAGACCAAACATCACGCTGGAGCAATTTTCCCAAAATAAAGATGAATTCTGTGAAATCTGCACATTTGATCCCAATTTGTGTGTTTTACTAACAAATACGAAGACATAAACTGTTTATAAAAGGTTGTTTAGCTTGATGTCCCTTCTCAAGTCTTTTCATTTACCGCTTGGACAGGAAGCAGCGAAAATTACAACACATGGTCAAATTCTGGATGGTTTTTAGGACTTTCATCAGCATTCCAGTGTTTTGGCGCCTTCAAACAGTCAGTGTCAACTGACTAAACAAGACCATGTGTGTGTGTGTGTGAGGTAGAGAGGTGCTCACACAAACTCACACACACCTCCTGAAGCACATATCGGAGGCCTACGTGCAGACAGCTGTGATAACAGGAGCAGCAGTGAGCCTCCTCACCTGTCCGGCACCGTTCGACCCCCCACAGGGCTTCAACCAGCATCTGTCCCACCACACAGACACGGAACCCCTGAGGTGGACCGTCAGATCAGGCTCTTTTCAGTAAACCGCGAGGGGATGACAAGAACACATCCAGTGAAAGGGCGCATCTAAAAATACGGCAGGGCCCAGTGATCCGTGTTCAGCACAGTAACCTTGAGGATGGGGACGAACGGGGGTCGGTTTCGAGCCCGTGCACGCTGGCTGAGAGACCGTGAAATTCAAAGTTAAACAGTTCTAATGACACCGCCACACCCGCTTCGCCTGGTCTGCAGAGACCCGAACCCGCCAGCAGGCCTCACGCGCGGATTCATCGGCCGCACGGCGCGCGCACAGCACCGGGGAGCGCGTCCGTTACCTGCTACCGGCGAGGGCTTCCGCAGGACGAGCCACCTGGTTCTCCACTGCAGGGGGGGGGGGGGACAGAGAGAGGGGAAAAAAGCGGAGAAAAAGTTAAAAAGGCAGCAGAAAAGCGATCCGAGGCATTTGGATCGAGTCCGGGTGGGAAATCGGTCAAGTCTAACCACCTTTTTTCCATCTCGGAGTCTGGCGTATCCCTCCACGACAACAGAATCCGTCATCTTCAGTCATGGTTCCTGACAGCTGCAGAGTCGCTGCCCGAATGAGGGGTCACTTTCAAAATAGCTGCTCCGCTCGCGGCTGCCGGGGCGCAGAAACTCGCCCCCGGACCGTGTGCGCGCACCGGCCCGCGGGGAAAACTACTGGGGGACACGGCGACGCCACTGTCATACCTCAAATACCACAAATCAGCTGCTTCTCTACAAATAATGGGAAGCCCAGGGCACGCGCGAGTGTTGGGGTGAAATAGCCCTTTATTAAAAACAAACATTCGGGTGTTGCATAAGTATAAACATGAAGAAATTGCTGGTGCACAGAAATACACTGAAATAGTGTATTTTTTTTTAAAGTTTCACAATATTTAAAAACTCAATTTTCCATTATATATATAAATAAAACTTCAAAGTTGAGTATTTTGAAAGTTTCGAAGTTGAATTAGAATAATCAAGTTAAAGAACTCGGGGATGTTTGATTTTAGGGTGGAGTTTAAAAGTGCAAGAAAACCTACACTCATATTTCAATGCAGAAACCATTGGGGTTTTTTTTTAAACTATGAATAATATCATAATTATCAATTTAGGTCAGAAATTATGGTGGCCCTAAATCATAACACTACATTTCCAAAACATGACATCTCACAGAAAAACCTGCAACACAAAAACTCTTATGTTTAAAAAAAAAAAGAAAAAAAAAAAGAAGTAGAAGAAGAATGAACTGTTGTCTAATTCCTTATGTTGTTCTGTTTTGACCTGCAGGGCCTCTGTACATTTGAGCTAAATATTTTATGAATGACCTAAGAATGTTGAAATATTTAAGAAACAGAATAATTCTGTTTGTCGAGGAACCCACAGTGAACTGTTCCATCATTCACTGAACTAACATGTGGCGGACCAGCACCGAACAGCTCCGCAAAGATCCAGAACACGCACCTCGATTCGACTCACTCAGTGAAGATTCAGACACTCAGAACTTTACCAAGTCAGTGAAATTTATTCAGACACAAAATGTTCACAGTTAAAATAATTGTACAGGTCAAACAGTAAAAACAGAATACAGTACAACGTCTCATATATTAAAACTAATCACCACATCGGGTCCTCTCATGACGGTTTGCGTCTGATCACTGAACCGATCCAGTCGACGTAGTTCACCACTCTGGTGTAAACGCCGGGTTTTCCAGAGCGACCGCAGCCCTCCCCCCAGCTGATGATCCCGTACAGGAAGCTGACGCCATTCTGAGCACAAGCAAGAGGGCCCCCGGAATCCCCCTGAGGAAACACGCAAGTGGAGACGGCCCACGCAGGGATCAGAGCTGAGTCAGTTCTAACCTGATGTATGAGGCAAATAAACAACTGAGGTGTTTCATTTAAGTGGGAAGAGCTCCAATCTTTTACACAGCTGGTCGAGTGGGCAGTGTGACCCTCGCTAAGGTCCCCACTCCCCCTTTATCCCGGGGACTCCCTGCTGCCCTCCTGACTCCATTACTCCGATACCTGGAGTCTATTCATCCAGATTATAATCTAAATCTCTAAATACAAGACTCAACAGAGTCACTTCCGCCACACACGAGTGCTTAAAGATTATTTTTACCGTTTTCAACAGTAAAGGCCAGGTGTGCCGACCAGCTGCCAAAGCTCACAACTAAATACCTTTTCTTTGTCTTCGAGAAGGAAAAGAAAATCACACTCGCAGAACAAACTGAATTGGGAAATAAGAGATGTCTTGACCCAGACGTATGAGCTAACCCTGCACTTGATCAAAATAAAAAATGCTATTAAATTCTACAATAACAACAGTCTGTCTCAATTTATAGAAGTGCAAATAATAACTAAGCTGGATAACTAAAACTGGAGCAACCCAGTCCTGATTTGGATTTAATAGTCAGCGTCCTACCTGGCAGGAGTCAGCACAGCCGTTGAGTCCGGCACAGAACATGTCAGCAGTCACGTGGTTGCCGTAAACGTCTGGTTTCCTACAGGTGTCCTGAGGAATCAGTCTCACTCCGGCCTCCTGCAGACTGGAGTAACCATTCACCTCTGTCAAGGAGAGCACACATTGCACCTCACCACATGATATGACACAAAAAGGAAAGTTCCTTTTCCAGCTGGTCGATCACTTATTTTTGGTTATTATATGTGCACAGTTCGCCTGTTTTTATACAACGCGTGATTTTCTATCACAGCTCCACCCACTTTCAGAGACAGGACTTGTTAATGTCCTTCTTCACGTAACAAAATGGAAAAAAAAAAAACGGTTCCACAATTGGGTCTGAGTCCGATAACAATGTTGGAAGAAGCTTGGTCAAAATAGTTAACAGAGCTCAACCGACCAACAACTAGGGATGTAATGATGCACCACAGGCTGGTTGAACACCAATTTAAAAAACATGAGACTTTTTGACCAAGTTGAGATGTTAAACGAGTTGCAATACACGTTTTCAACAGCAGGTTTAGGACAGAATATGTAAAAGGAAATTTTGCAGTTAACCTCCCTAAAGCAGAAGTCTTAAATTTTACACAGTAAAGACAAGAAAAATTACAGTATTTTGTCCGTTTTTTTCTCATAAATCTCACTTTGCTAAGGAAAACTGGGGGGAGTTGTGACTTCTCAAAAGCGGCATTGCGAATGGTTACATTCCGACATATTGGTTCAAAATGTTAAGTTTTTGTGTGAAAGGGGAACTTTTTAAAATGACATTTGACGTACGAATACAGTACAGCTCCAAATACAAATTGTTGCCTAACCCATTTGGCCTCGTCAGTCACGTTAGCACAGACATTACCTCACGCTTATAACGACCCTGACAAATTCAAGCGTGAACGGAGATTTGAGGGATTTGTTCCCATGTATGAACGTTGCCGCTGCCCCGATTTCCTCATCACTCACTCTCGTGCACGTGTCCCCAGCCGCTGATGGTGCAACAGTAGTTGTCAGGGAAGGTGGTGTTTTTGTCGGGCAGACAGATGGGCCTGATGAATTGGCCCCTCCTGGCACAGCGGCCGTCCTGCTTCTTCAGCTTGACCAGCACTGGAAAAAAACAGGGTTAAGAGACGCTCATGGGACCGTGAATGAGGAGACAAGCGCTAGACTCGCAGGCTCTGTTGCCCAATGAGCCGGCCACACCTGGCAGTGAGTGTGTGCGCAGGAATGTGTTCGTGCGTGGGACACAACTGCTCGCTGACGCACAGCTGTGCGTACACACACACACACACACACAAACTCACTCACACAGGCTGCAGTGTGTTTGTGAATGGGGAATGGGGACAGGAGGTCCTCCTGTTTATGACTCACTGGTTTATGTGTGGGTGTATGTGTGTAAGACTCACCGATGTCGTGCAGCGTTGGATTAAACACAGAGAACTGTTTGGGAAAGATGTAATCCTCCACTTCGAAGGTCTTGCTGTTGGGGCCGCTCACGTTGAACTTCTGCTGGCCGAGCACCACGCGAATCTGCGACTTAAGTGGGCTGAGCAAAAACGTACTGTAGTCACCAGTGCTGCACACATGACATTTAATAAAACGTTTCAACCGCTAAATCACTGCTGGATCTCTTCCTTTTATCACATTTAATAGGTTTGCATAAGAAAATCTAATGAAAGCATTAACTTTTTCCATTTCATAATTGATTTAATGTTCTCTAACAGCTGAATCTCAAGCGTGTTATGCTTTATTTTATATTTGCAGATATCTACTATATATACACAGTTAAAACCTTGTGGTGTTAGTGACTAAATGATTCAGAGCTTTAGGTAAGGCTCCGTGAACCTTGACCACTGCAGCAGATGCCTGTGTGCTGACATCAAAGGGAAAATGTAAACAGCATCTGTGCGTGAGATGTTTTTAGGCTTTCCTCGAACTGGATGCTTGGCTAAATATAGTTTGTTTGTAAAGCCGTGACGCTGACGGGGTCAAAGTCTTCACATCCCGATGCCTTTCGAGTTTTGGACCCTGGTTCAGCTACAGATGGAGAGCAGTTTGGAGTTCTTTTGTAATATTACTACGTGGTAGAGTTCCGTCGCTGGGTCCGTTGCGACAACTCGGGGCGAGTCAAAACGTTGGAAATTTCTGTTTGTTTTTGCAGCTGATGTGTCAGCAAAACACAGTGGTGAAAAAAGCGGTTGATTTGTTTGTTATGGAAGAGGATTAGAACAAGGGATGAGGAAAAATATTATGAGGACACTTCGAGAAAAAAGGTGAAAGGTTGAGAGCATTGTTGAAATACAACTTTGAGAATAAAGTGTGAGACGCAGCGCCCGTCTGAGCTCCCTCCTTCGTGTGATGTTGCATTTCCCCTCTGTAACCATGGATACCCTTCGTTCATCCATTAGCATCTACTTCAGTTTGCGATAATCCAACAATCCTTCTGAACAGACGCTGTTTTCGGCACAACCTCTTCAAAGTCCTGATACTGATAACTCCACTGTGCTAATGAGCTAAAAGAGAAGAACTTCTTTGTCATTGAAGCTGAAGCTCACCAGTTCATCTATACAAGGCATTTTGTAGATTTCAACTTTATTCACAAAAGCGCATAATGAATAAAAGAAGAAAATTGTTACTTCTTCTCATGCCTGGTCCTAATTCTTTGCTGCATTTTGTCAGCGTTTGACCAGCCTTGTCGAGCTAAATAGTCCTAGCGACCAAACTCCATTCTGGAGTAAAGAGATGGATTTTGCAAAATTTGATGTTCTATGAATAAAAAAAATCTCCCAATGAGAACAATTATATATATTTTTTTTTTCACATTTTGCTAAAAAAGTACAGTGTGGTAACTTGAACGTACTTGCGGAAGAAGCAGTGGGCCGCAGAGACGATCCAACACGAGGAAACCAGGGTGCCGGCGCAGAAGTCCGAGTGTCCGATGTAAATGGCCGCCATCCAGGGGTGCGTACCTGGCAGGGCCGAGGTCCCGCCCAATATGCGCCCCCTGGCGATGGATAGCCTCTTCTTGTGCCTTGTCCCACACACCGGCTTCTTGGCCGGGCTGGGCGGTCTTCGGTTTTTCACACCGGGCCTGTCGTTAATCGGCATTATCCTTCTAGAGGAAGCTGCGAGAGGAAGCAAAAAAAAAAAAAAAAAAAAAAATCACACGATTACCTCAAAGTTAGTGGCGCTTTGCTGCTATAAGCTACAGTTCTCCAGTGGTGAAGGGGCTACAACTGCTAACGTGCAATCTAAACACCTCTCCTGGGTATTTTCGATTTTGCTGCTGGCTGAGTTTCCCATGCAGGAACATGAAAAAGTCGTTACATGAGGTGACACTGTTAGCGCGTGCTGCTGGATTCTGTGCATACCCCTGGCACCCTGACAGACAGCCCACCGAGCCCTCTCACCCCATTAACATCTGACTCCGCCTGACCTGACATGTTGATTCACGGCGAGTCACATCTTCCTTTTTCCCTTATCTCACCCACGACACGTATTTCCATTTCTTTAAACAAAATAAATCCCTGCAATAAACCGGTTAACGTGGCTGAATTTGACACAAAGGCAGCGTGACTCAGCAGAGATTAGCTGCATTCTGTCTCTTTTTTCACTCTGGGTGTCTAATTAAAAGGGAGGCGTCCAGCTGTCGATAACAAATGTCGCCGACTGTGACACATAATCAAAGGCCACAGAATGAAGATATCGAACGATGGGGCGAGCGGCCTTGATGAATAACCGTCACTTTTCACACATTAGAACGACGAGCTCCCTGTTGAAACAGGGCTCCGTAATTAGGTCAGTTATGTGAGAATGCCATACTTGAAGGGGGTTGAAGCCAAGGGCAATAATTGATAGAAAGGAAGGGAGTTAATATTGCACATCTGGTGAGGATTAGGTTGACAGCGGACGCAAACGATGAACCAAATATCGAACATAAGGCATTAAAGTACATCAGTCGCACAAAATATGTGTACATGTTGTACTGTGCTTTGCTGTTCTAGCCAACTAAGAGTGACCAGCCAGATTTATCCCACTATTAAGAAAAAAAACAACCTTAAAAGTTAGGGAATATGTACACAAAATTTTAAAAAAAATTGATAACTCTTTGCACTCAGTAGAAGTTTCTACTAAACGTTGAAGATTGATCGACAGCTGAATGCCACGACATTATTGGTCGAAATTGGCAAAAAGGACCATTCCTGACATAGCTTTTTCGTCCCAATGAAGGACCAGATGTGGAGCCAGGTCGTTCTGGACAAAATGACGATGTGATGTCAGATTCTGCGATCTTTGCCATTTTGAATGAATGTTGGAGAGGAATAATGCTTGACACAAAAAAAAAACAAGCAAACGTAGCTCAAACACTCAATAAGAAAACTTTAAGACGTGTAGAATAAACCTGGAGTGATACGCAAGAGGATAAGGGCAGTAAATCTCATCTGCCCCACAGAGCTCAACACATGCTGAGTGTGATGGGAGCTCATACTGAATACTGGACACTTCAGCCAATAACAAGTTGGTCTCCTTTTTAATGCTGCTACAAAAAGACTGAGAAATAAATCTGCACAGTCGTCAGCTTCAAACGTTACTCTCCTCTCCGCTGGCACATGTACTCACACATGGGCATCCTGCAGGAGGGGACACCACAGTACTCCCAGGATATGGCGCCGTCACTGAGCGTGTAGCACCAGGGCATCTTGTCCCCGTCTGGGTTTCTGCACACAGAAACGCTGAGTAGGTGTGGCGCACATTGCAGTGCTACAGCACGGTAGCCAAATGGCTGACGAAGGCTTTTGTTTCACTTCTTTGATGTTAGTGCTGCAATAGGCACATTTTCTGGCACTTATCTGATCGGTGTGTTTTGGGCCTAAATCCAAACGTTTTCTTTGATAAATGAGACCTCGTGCAGCACGTATTTTGCTGGAGGGATGACACGTTGCTGCACTAACAACAACCCAGGAAAGCAGTAAGAAATGGAGGAAGAGAGAATGTGGTGGAGATCAGTTTTTTCTTTCTTTCATGCAGTGGCTGGATTCAAGTCTTTGGTGCTTGTGGGGTTTTTACGGTGGCTCGTACACACGAGTGACAAGTGTCAGCACATGAGGTGGACAGATAAAGAGTTCGACCAGCAGACAGCTTGGCAGCTCTGGAGGAAACTATAAGGAAGTCGGACCAGAAAATAAGCCAGCTGGCACCACAGTATCCATAACAGTAACATGAAATTAACATAACAGCTGTTTCTGTTTATTTAGGAGCCTGGTTGGCGTGTTTTAATCGAGTCTCTGTTGAGTTATGACTGTTTTGGAAATGGTTAGCCATTTTTCAAAACAAACATCTCCTCTCAGTATAAATAAAACTAGCTATCATTTCTCATGATGCAACCAGACAGCAGAAGGTAGAATTGGCACACGCACCTGCAGTAGGCGTGTCCCCCGAGGCCCCTGAGGGGCGAGGCCACCACCGTGCCCACGTGGAGCTCGTCGTACAGCAGGTCAGAGTTCCACGGCAGACAGCGGGCGCCGGACACCGTGGTGCCCACCAGCCCTCGGTAATCTGTGCCCCTGCTGTTATAGCACTCTGTCTCCAGCTCTGCGCGGACACACAGAGAGCAAGTGTCACGTCTCAATCCCGCAGTGCACCGCTGATACGTAAACAGTGAGACCGCAATCAGAAAACTTTCGGATGTAGATGAGTATCTGTGCGATCCCAGATCGCCTCCCTTCACGCTGGAATCAGTCAGAAAAAAAAAAAAAATCTCTCTCTCTGAATGACAACAGCTGAGCACATGTTCAGCAACTCGCTCATGTCCTCACCTGCCGTCATTCAGACGACCATTATCATGCACACGCACTGCGCAAAATACACGTTTACTTACCGAAGCCGCAGTACGGTCCACCGTAGCCCCGCCTGCAGTTGCACACTTCCTGTCGGGTGGGCGTGATCAGCCGACACGTCCCGCCATTCTGACAAGGGTTCGAGCGGCACGCTGAACACAAGAGGGCAAACCGGGTCACATCCTAATACCACGAATACTGCGTGTTCTCAATGAGCTGTACTCGATGGAAGTTCAACATTCACTCTCTTTCAGCTCTGTTCGTGGTGTCCACAAGCTCTCCAGGGAGATCTCTGACCTGTGATTCAGCCAAATGTTCCACTTCATACACCAGATAGCTGCTAACTGTTTCTGTCGCCGGTTCGGTGCCGAGCAGGTGGTGTGAAAGTCGGGTTATAGAGATTTTTCTGCCAGTTACAACTGATAGCAACAGTAAATTTAAAAAAAAAAAAAAGCAGTCGGAGTGAACGAAAGCAGTGAGGACAAGTTAAGACATTAGACCTACCAAAAACAGAAAAGACTCTCCTTTAAAAAGAAAAAAAGAAATTCATGTTCATACAACATTGTCAAAACAGACAGACGGATCCACAAAAACAACTGCAAACGCAGCTAAAGCTGGATTTACTTTACCTTTAATACCTTATTGAAATGGATGGTACGTAAATAGCAATTATCTACTGCTCAATACGAGTTTGTATTTCCATACAGAAACTAGAAAAATTACTGCCTGGTGGATGTATGCCTCCGCCAGGCATACAAACATTAGCTGCTGAACAGAATGAAGCATTTAGCAGCTAACAGGCCAGACTACTGGTTGTTTGAATCAGCTTGCAAACTTATTCGACGTGTTAAGTTTAAGAGAAGTAAAAACGCAACTTAAATGCACCTTTATTTGAATACACGCAAAGCACAGTGCAAACCACCTGCCAAAGGTCTTCCAGTG
>KV751366.1:4649122-4667309 GCA_001698575.1 Mola mola | reverse complement strand
ACAACTGTATATTATTTTTTCATCATTCAGACTTTTTAAACGCATCTTTTCTTTTTGAAGATTTCCTTTAAATAATAATAATTTGAATAATTCTAAAGTTTAGACGGACAACAAAATGGCAATTATTTATGCCATCTTATACCATGGTGAGAATAATTCATTCAAGAGGAAGCGCTGCGTCATTAATTTAGCATTGATTGTACAGTAGCTTCCTTTGGTCAAGCTAGACTAACTGAATTGATTGGCTAACAAAATTTTAATAATTTAATTTGGCATCACTTTCAATGACAGCTGTCAGTGGACGTGACCCAAACAAAGAATAGTAACACTGACGTCAAGAAATGTCCCCATGATATTTTAAAGTCCTAAAATTGGCTAAAAGTTGCACACACCAATATTAGCATTAAATTAAGTTTAATACAATTTGCCAGTGTTATTTTCTTTAGAGCCTGTGAAAACATTACTGTACTTTCACTCTAAAGGCAGCTCAGTTGTACATGAGTACCTGTGACACTCAACTGTGCAAGCAGGTAACAAAAACAGCATTCAAAAACCATTTGAATGATGGGAAATGTAGTTTTAACCAAAAATGAAGGAGATCTCAGCCTCTGCTGTCTCAATTATGCTGATTTGAATCTAAACCACGGAGTAGGAAGTAAATTCTGCATGATTGGGTGCTTACACTCACCGTGACCTTTAGTGCCAAAGTGGCTGCCATGGGAACTAGCAGGGAGGAAGAAGTTTTTAAAATGAGTGAAGGTCCAATTAGAGATTGCATCAATGACCCGTAAGAACTCAATAACAGTACCTTTTGAGTTTCAGCCAAATTTGAAAGTTTTTTTTTTATCTACCCTCTAATTTTCTCCCGCTGTAATAATGTCCATCCAGATGCTGAGCTAAAAATACAAAGAGGAGGTTGGACGACTAAACGGCGCCGCCACGTTACCGACGAATCCTCAGGTGAAGGTTGTGGGCTGCCAAAGAACAAATTGTTCAGCTATGAAGTTAATTATTGACAATTCTGAGCAAACACATTTAACGAAGCGAGTCCTGTGACTGTGTAAAACTATAATATATTTCAATGATGGTCTGGCAGGCGAGGAGGTCACAACCGGACACTGAGGATTTCACCGCTGTCAGAAATTAAGGAATCAATCATATGAAAAGTGCAAAATTAAGGAGCATCAATTTTGTTGACTTACAGCCATCAAAGCATCTTTAATCGTTCATCATGTGGACAACCTCAAAAACCACAGAATCAGGAAGTCTTAGGCAACAAATGTGCCGTTGTGTATTATCTCTAAAACACAAGAAGAAGATGTAAACAGGAAATAGTTAAATATGCAAGAAAGTTGTAATGCACCTCCTGTCCGATCCTACAACAACAGATTCCTGCCGGTTTTATCGTCCAAAACAGTCGGGTACCACTTTCTAACAGGGCAGAAGTAGTCTCGCAACACAAGCTTTTACCATTAAGTCTCCACTATAAGTTCTAATTAATGGTTAATTAATTTAATCACTTGGCAGTTTTTTGGTTAACTGTTCCTCACAGGACAGGACATTGGTGTCTTGTTTGTTTGTTTTTGTAGGAAAGCTGCCCTTGAATAAACCCATTAATTACAACTTATAGGTTGTTCATGAAGTTAATTAGAAACTTATACCCCAACAGTTAAAGCAGAACTCTGGTATTTTCCAACCAAAGCCCTATTTGTCGCACTTTTAAGATCTAAACTTTCACAAAAATTCATCTGTTTTTAAAATTACTCCACTACTGAGTTCAGTATTGTTCAAATATTGTCATTTTTATTGTCTTTCTAAAACTGAAGAATCCCTTTTCATTTGTGAGGTAGGGAGGTTAAAAACTTCATCTGAAAAACAATGCACATTTGCTTTTCATTCTAAAAATGAAAACATCCATCCAGGGAATCAAGCATGAGGCTCGTATGGAAGCAACTCCACTCCCGCTTCCTTCCCTTTTTCTGATCCATAGCTCCACCCACCCCTTTTAGACGGTCCTTTTGACATGAGGAGAACGGTGTCCTGGTCCTCACGCTGTGGTTAAAACCAATTTTCTTTCTGCCATGCTTCCATTATTGAAATGACTGGACGTGGCGAGTTAGTGCGAGGCGTAAGCGCCATCTGCTTACATGTGTATTGTAACTCATCTAACATCCCAGTCGAATGGACAAATCACACGATTTTATTGTTTTTCAACCATCTCGTGGTGAATAGTTACATCCTATTAATTTGTCACTCGTAAACTTTGGGAAACTTCGAACAGTGCCCCTTCGTCAATTGGCGGGTCGTGTCTGAGGTGAACTGTCGGCAACAGTAAGTGCAGACAAGTTGGAAAAACATAGACTGTGCAAACATTTGTTAGCGTAGTCTATGGAAACTCATTCGGAATGTAGTTAGTGGCAAAAAATTCCAATTTATTTTCGAAAAATTTTTCCTGACTAAAATCCATACAGGAGTAATCTTTGTTTTTGATGTATTTTAGATTTTAGAGCCTAAAATACGGGGAAATAACTCTTACACTGAAAACCGCCGTAGCTCCCCTTTAATTTCAGGCTTCCCCTGCGGTTGTCCTCAGTCTAACATGGCTTGTGACGGAATTGCTGTGTACTTCATCATTAAACTATACCATGACACAAACATATCACTGTCCCAAGATCACAAACAGTACCAAAAATCAACAAGAAGACATCAGGTTTCATTACAAATATACAATATCTATCCCCCTAATAATGATTTTTTTTTTTTTTATTGGAGTGTAAATCGACAGCTTTTTACATGCAGTTTGACGGATTCCCTTTTCAAAAGTCAATTCCTCAGGCTTTCAAAGTGCAGCAGTAGGGCTTCCCTTTAGACAACCGTGGCCTTGTAGAGGTCTGCCGTGCAGTCTTTGCCCTCCGGCGGGTTGCGTCCGCTCTGGGGCATGTGGGCGTTTCTCATCTTGCTCTGGCACTGCCGCAGCTCGGCCACGTAGCCCTGGAAGCTCAGGCTGAGCTCAGAGTCCTCTCCCTGAGACGTTTCCAGCCGCCTCTCCTCCAGGTGTACCCCCTCCACGTCCGTCACCTCCTGGGCCATCGGTGCGGCGCTGGCCCATGACTTGGAGTCGGAGCTTGGGTCTGTTCTTCCCTCTGTGCACGGAAGAAAAGGAGACGAGGTGGAAGATTTGAGAGGAGTTGATGCATTAAGGGGAGAGTCAGGATGTCCGAGGATCATTAAGAGGATAATCATGAAAAACGATAAAAGGAGAATTATGTTTTTGAACCTAAGCTTTATTTTTCACCTTTAATATTCACAAAATTCATATTTTTTTTAAAAATTACCCCAGTGTGGTTTTTAGCCATTTAGTTTGAAAAGGCTACGCAAGGAAACATAAAATAATGGCTTTATTTGCCACCTACCGTAGATACCTACAGTGAAACACGCGTGTGTTTTTGACTAAATAACTGCAAAGATACTGTATAAAATTAGTGTTTCTACAGAAAGTTTTTCTTACCTTTCTCTACTTTCTGCACCGACCAGACACGACCTGAAGGAGTGCTGTTTTCTGAAATCTCCCAATGTTTTTGAAAGACATAACAAATTTGTGTAGATTTATTCCAAATTAACAAACATTGGAAACCCCTTCAGTAATCAACTGGACCATCAGCAACGCTTGCAAAAACATATTGAGCTTAGCAGAAAGAGTGATTTATTTCAGGCGTGTCCACTTGCCGAGTACAGTTGGATTGTGTCGCCTTTTCAAGCTAAATGGTATTTTGTTTAGACTCTAAAAGACCAGGAAATAGGACTTGGGTTGATAATTATCTGTTGTTTTTTTTGTTTGTAAGCAGGATAATGCAAGAATTCACTTGATGGATTTCAACAGAATGTGATTGGAGAATGGGGAAATGGAAAAACCCTGATGTAAGGGAAGCGTCAGGTCTTGGCAAACTAAATTCCAGTTGATCTTTATCATCCATTTGACGGAACTATTTGTTAACACGCTTGGTTGTCCATTTACATTATATTGTTCATTTGAAATCATGTTTTGCTCACCCAAAAAAAAGCTAAGCACGTTCCGCTGTGATCTCCCTCGTCTGGTTAAAAACATTCAGTCTCTTAATGCTAGACGTTCCATCACGTGCTGCAGTTATGATCAGGCTGGTGCTGAATGGGAAGGTCAAGATGCTAGCTGGGAGTTTACAGAAACCAAAACCATGAGCTAAGAGACACTAAAGCCGAGGACTCTTGTATCCTGCAGTGAAACTTGTGATATTCTGGAATTGAGGGAGAAGTAATAGGAGCAATTTTAAAGCTTTGACGTGGTAATTATAGATATTTCT
This sequence comes from Mola mola, assembly GCA_001698575.1. Taxonomy (NCBI): domain Eukaryota; kingdom Metazoa; phylum Chordata; class Actinopteri; order Tetraodontiformes; family Molidae; genus Mola; species Mola mola. The sequence goes on along the minus strand of KV751366.1, from coordinate 4,662,972 downwards.
CCTTCAAAGTCCTTGTCAAACAGACATCAGAGAATTTTTAATGCATGGGTGGAGGGGACCTTTAAGCAGCTGTGACTAAACCAATCCCACTCCCGCTTCATCTTTGTGCTTCTTTGATTTGCTGGCGACTTCACATTATCCTACATGATGGCCAGATGCAGAGCCTGATTACAGAAAGACCTTCAGAGAGTCTGAGGACTGGAAACTTTGTTGGGCGTGATATTAATTAAGCACTGCTCAGTGAACACATCCACTCAACGTGTTTGCATAATCGGACTGTAAAAGTTGTGTAATCTGGACAGCTGTTGTCAAGACGAAACCGGTGACGTCACTGGCTCAAACTTGCTGAACTCGCTTTGAAGGGTTAGGTCTCCCCACACATGCGGCATATTTCAGCATTGCTGATTTTACTTCATCTCTAACAAGTCATTGTTGCTCATCGAAAGCACACGCAGCAGGCTCAAACCTCTGGTGTTTGGAGGTTATAGTCTTGATGGTCGATTGAGGCACCGTGGCCCCAGATACTCTAAACCAGAGGTGCCCAATGCATCGATCGCAAAATTAGTGTGGGTAGATAGCATGGAATTTAAAAAAATCAAAATCATTATTTATCCTGAGTGAGAGATCTCTACTTCTACTAATACTACTGCAAATCTCCAGCAAGCTAGTTAGCCTTCCGAATGATTTCTACTAAAGAAAGGGTATAAAAATGAGTGGGGCATCTGGACCAAGTAAGAAACCAAAAACGTACCACTTCCATATGGAATGGGAGAAGGATTTTTTATTTCACAGTGTCATATTCAAAGTGCATTTGTCTGATCTGCCATCTCTATTCTGAAGAAAGGAAATGTGGAGCGGCACTTTCTGACTGTTCGTAAGCTCAGAGCGAGCTGAGACAGAAAGGTGAAGGAACTAAAATCACAGTTGTCCGGACAACAGTCATTTTTCACACAGCCGACCTCAAACGCTAAGGCAGCTACTGAGGCATCGTTCCGGATGAGTCACAACGTAATTAAGCACAAGAAGTCCTTCCAAGATGGGGAGATGATAAAAGAGGCATTTGTTGAAGCAGCTGACTCCTTGTTTGGGGACTTTAAAAACAAACCGGAAATATCTTCAATCAAAGCTCTCCAGCTATCAAGAAACACAGTTACACGGTGCTGCGAAGTCATGGCCGAGGGTTTGACACAGCAGCTTTGGAAGGACATTGTGGACTGCGAGTGTTTCTCACTGCAATTGGACGAGTCCACAGACCTAAGTGATACAGCACAGATGTGACTGCAAAAGAGGAGCTGTTAACAAACCTGCCCCTGAAAGAACACGCGTGGGGAGAGGATATTTTTATGTCTTTCAAAAACTTTATTGGAACTTAACTGGTGTCAATCACTCGGACGGTGCACCCGCAACTGTTGGCCACTCGAATGGATTCATTGCCAAATGCAGGGAGGACTTTCCCCGACTTCCTTAATTACAACTCCATAATACACCAACAAGCATTATGCACTAAAATGCTTAACATGAACGAGATCATGGATGTGGCAACAAGGATGGCCTGTTTCATTCGAGCTAGATCTCTTCCTAGACGGTTGTTCTGTACGCATCTGGAGAAGGCCGACTGCGACCGCTCTGAGTTGTTGCTGCACACTGACGTGAGAAATTCGGGGGGAAATTCCTGCAAAGATTTTGAGGACTCTGTCCGCAGATAAAGGAGTTTCTCTTTGTCGACAAACATGCAGAATACAACCAATTAAATGACGAACAGTGGCTGCCAAACATAACATTTTTAATCGATCCGACCAACATGTTGAATGAGCTAAATTTAGAGCTGAGAGGAAAAGACTAAAGCGTGGTCAATTTCATCAGCTCAATTATGCTTTCAAACGAAAAATGCAATATCTGTCCTCAAAGCTGCAGCGCCGTGATTCTGGGAACTTCCAAAACCTCAGGTCAGAGCTGGAGTTGCAACAGCAAAATTGTGCAAGAATTGACAGAGCAAGATTAGCCACTGTCTGACAGAGTTTCACAAACGCTTTTCAAGACTTTGGCTTACTGTCGCCAGTTGCTACATTTATGTGCTACCCATCTCGGGAAGATGTGGATGTTGATTCACTTGCATCAAAAATAGCAACACTGTTTCACCTGAACTCGTCTGGAGTGGAGGATGAGATTTTGACACTACGAGCTGACATTCAGCTGAAGTCCAGGGCTCACGGGCAGTTCTGGAATTTACAGAGGAAAAGTACCAAAACATGAGGAATCGGCTACCTTCCAACTTACATATGTGAGTCAGCCTTTTCCCACATTAAGATTATTAAGTCCAAATACTGTTCCACCATGACTGATGATCATTTTGGAAGCCTGCTGTGCATCCCTGGCTGACTCCATTCAGGGCAAGTCATCAGAGTAAGGTAACACCAAAAACGTACAGTCGCATTATACCATATGGGTTCATGCAGCTATGCAAGGTACAACAACCTATATTGTGTATATAAATATATGTTTAGCAATTTTAATGTAGGTAGCTCATTTTGACTTGGTCATTTTAAAAGTGTGGGCCCATCTGGTGTAAACAGTGGCCGGAGTGACTCGCAGCACTAAAGCGCAGAGGCTCTGTTGCTGCCGGACGTGATTCAGTGTGCACGTCATGGCAGCCAGTGAGTCCCAACAGCTGACCCTACACAGACACCGCAACATGAAAACCGCTTAACTGTCAGCGTCTCGTGTATCAGGGTCATAGTGAGAGAAAAAAATCTGGAGACTTTGAGAATAGTCAGAATTTTAATAGAAAAAAAAATCTAAATATGTAAAGTTGTAATTTTAGGGTTTTAGAGGACAGATATCAATAGAACAATCCCCTGCACCGCGTGGCTGCTGGAGAACTTTGTGAAGTTGTACTTTAGTACAGGTTTCACAAATAGGAAACTTAATCTTTTGGTACAACAGCAGCACATTATCATCAGTATCAGGACAAAAGGAATTTGTAATAAAACTGTGTTTATTCTGAAGAAAGACCTACATGGACTCTGAGGAAATCACCTGTTTTTGGAGGCTGTTCAAAGACCTGCCTGTTTTGTTTATTTCTGCTTAAAATCTCTTAAAGTTACAACTTTATTCTAATAAAAATATGAGTTTTTCTTGTAAATTTGATACTGTTTTTTCCTTATAAGATTCTGACTTTTTTTGATAGATTTACAGCTTTTTTCTCGTAGGTGTATGACGATTCCAAAAATGTAATATAAAAAAAAATCTTCAATTTGGCCTTAAAACTGTTGTATGTGGCCGTCAAGGTATGATTTTTGATTAAAATGAAATGATAAATGAATACAAACTCTCACTTCTCACTCAAGGGTTTTCTGCAGGATGTGACGTATTGAGGCCAATATGCAGAGCTGCTTGTTCAATTAAAAATGTCATTTTCAACCCCCTAAACAGATCTTAAGGGGGTGATGAGCAATGTAGACAAAGTCCTGCATCAAATAGTTCTTATTTTACTACAAAAACTGAGTACTTTTAGCTTATCAAGCCTACAAAATGTATTAGAAATGAAAAAAAAATATCTAATTCAAATCAATTAGCCGCCTGGAGCTTCTTTCACTAGTCCTTAAAATGTCAGAAACTACAAGTAAAATTAACTTCAAAATCTGCCTCATCACCTAAAAAGTCCTCAACAACAACTGTTCCCTCATACCTGACAGGGCCTCCCCAACATCACCCGCCACCCCATAACCTTCAGACCCCCAGCACCACACTACGGGAGGGGACAGAGCCTTTACCATCACTGACCAAAGCCTCTGGAACAACGTCCCTCCAAACATCCACGACTCTCACTCACCTCTTCCCCCTGAACTCCTGATCCTCAGCCTTACATCATTATTATCATTAAAACTTTCTTTAAAGTTACAGGAACTCAAAGTAACATCTTTATATGTCTTATCTTGTCCAGCCAATTGCACAAAACCCAGAAATATTCATATTCACTCAATCAGGGGAATCAAGGATGTCAAGCAGACCGCTCTCTGAGCCACCAGTTTCTGTACAGAATTTTAAAAAGATATCACTCTCAAACATCTTTCAGAGGAAGAGAAAGCTGCAGTGACACCGTTCACGCATGAGCCCTGTCCACGGGAGCCGAGGCGATGCCAGCCCAACTGGAACCCACCCAGCTGCAGTCCTCGCTGAGGCCGCCTGCCAGCATGTGATCCCAGTCCGCCTCTGACTGCCAGATGGATGATGAAGCTGGCCCAGGGTCAGCAGCTGCAGGCTTTTAGAGCTGGGACGAGGATGGAGGGATTGTGAGTCGGGTCTGAGGACAGACTGAGCCGCACGCTCCCTCAGACAGATCATTACAGGGGAATTTACTGCTGACAGTCTCCCACACAGCACAATCTCAAAGCTATAATCTATAATTCTTGTCTTGTTAACAAAGAGCGATGCTTCATTTTTGATTGACTTGCAGAGTTCAAACCGAAGTCGTGAATGGAGTTACACTGTGTGATGTTGCCCTCTAGTGGAGGTCCTAAAGACAAGCCCACCAAGGCTCCAGGAGCAACATGTTCCAAGCATGGTGAGTTCAGCCATAATTTTAAAAAATATTTTCTTTATTGCATCTGCAGGGTTTATTATTAATGACATGCATGTGCAGAGATCTTCAGAATAAAACTGAATTAAAGAATTTGCCTCAGCACTATTTACATGTCTTAGTGACAGCAGAGGGCGCCATTTTACCAGTAAATACACAACTTGGAGGGGGTCTTCTGCCATGAGTGAAGTAAAGCAGGTTGACAGAGATGAAGGATGAATGCTACTCAACCACTCTTAACTTGTTTGTGCTGTTGAGCTCTTTAAGTCTATTTAAAGTCTGTCCAGCCCAAATTCCAGTGGAACAACTTCAATTGTCTCCAAATTAAGGCGAAGTGGAAGCGTGCTAACTTTCCCATGACCTGCAGGCGCTCCAAGGTGGCAAATTGCTTCCAAAAATACACGTGTGTCGAATCATTGCTATGATTACGCTTCAGCTCAAATAGAGGGGCGGCGAGGGGAGAGATGGATCGAAACAAGTAGTGACAGTTTCTATCTGCAGCTCAGTCAACTGGTGGATAAGGTTACCATGGCGCCCGGTGGTGGGAAGAATCAGAGCTGATGTACTTAGCAGCCAGGAGAGAGGAGCAAGTTTGTGGAGGAGCTAAAAGGTTTCGATTTCTCCTAATCGCCGTGTGTACAGATCACCTTACATTAAAGCCTGGCTATTAATATAAGGCAGTAATGACGTGTTCGTCCATAAAGGTGCTTTCAGGTCCAAGATACTCATCGGTGTTGTCGCCGAGAGGGAATATCTTCATCTGTCGAGTTCAGAGTGTTGCACAGTAGGCATCCTTGCATTTTCTTTGAAGCCCCAAACTCAAACATGCTGCCTGTACTTGCATATGTGAGCACAGAGAGCGCTCAAACTGTTAAATCTGGAATAGACACCATTATAAATCAGTTAATCACACACAGCACAGGAGAGGGAATAATGACAAGGATGGCAAACACACAATGAAAGCCACCTGCAGGAGGTGATAATGATTAAAAGCTCTATGCAAAATTAACCAAACCACCGCAAGTTCCACAGAATGCCACCACAGATCCCCAGCAAGAAGTTTAAACCAGACTGCAGCGAGCAAGAAACACACAGCGACACCCCGAGCAGAGGAGTGGGAGCTGATGAGAGAAGGAAAAAGAGAGAGAGCAGGAGGAGACGTGCAGAGGGAGAGAGAGCCGAGCTCACAAAACGTGTAAAAAGACAGACAGAGATTGATTTCCAATATCTAACATTTATTGGATCTACTCAATCACAGGTACACAGTTTATTGGCAGTGATTATCTACAACAGGCGTCTGAAGGGGGACCCAGATGGAGAGTGATGGGCAATTCGACAATGTCACCGGCGCCAAACAGCACTCGTCCAACTAAGCGTTGTTCGGCCGACACCGCTCAATGACTCCAGAAACCTTTTTGACATTGTTGAATTGCTCCTGACGGAAGGAGGTGGGATGGAGAGAAGCACAACACTGGCAAGTCTGCTATGTTTTCTAATTGTACTTAATGAAACCAGTTAAGACAGCTGCTGATCTCCGCACTTTCAACTGAATTATAACCTTCAGAACGATATTCACTCCACTACCCCACCGCCTGTATGCGTTATGCATGTAAAATAGCTGTGCAATCATCAGAACATTGTCATGCACCCAAAACTACCAATAACAATATTCCACTGAAATAATCAGATCCCAGTTGTGAGGAAGTGACACCCAAGTAAACGTTGCTCTCTGAACAAAATATACACACATCACTATTTACATACACATATTCAGTAACGCTGTGGGATTGATCGGCAAACTGAAGGAGAGTCCGTATCAATTTGTCAGTAAAGTGCATCAGAGTCAGTGTGGAGGGAGTTTGGTCGTGACGGCGGCGGTCGGGTTGGACCACCTGGGAGGGAGGGAGGGCCCGCGCGCACACACACACACACACACACACACACACACACACGGGACACACAAACACACGGAGCACTGGGGTGTTACGCTGTGAGGGTACCTGAGCTGGACTTTCCCTCGCCGCCTGCGTCCTGAGACTGGGAGCAGGGCGGCGGCGGCGGCGTGAAGTTGGCTTCGGCCAGTCTGCCCTCGATGGATGGCATGGAGGACGGCGACAGAGGCAGCAGGGTGCTGTTGGGGCTGTTGATGTCGCCCTCCCCCACGAAGGTCAGGTCGCCGTGGGCGTCCTCCTCCAGGGTGCGGAGACTCGTCCGGGAGATGGGGGATAGGTGGGTGCCAAACGTTGGGTGGCGAGGAGGTGGTAACAGGCACCGCCTGGTCCCCGAGTGTCCGTTGGCGTTGGAGCTGAGGGAGGAGTCCATGCTCTCCGAGCGGAGGCCTGCAGTAAGGGCGCCTCGCGTAGGGAGGCCGTTCTCCCGTGTCTGTTTCAGGGAATCAGGGGTGGAGCAGGCCAGGCCGGGCGGAGTTAGGCGCAGGAAGTCGGGAAGCACCAGGTCTTCTTTGTTCAGGAGTCCTCGCTGGTCGTTGGCGCGAGCGCTCTGCGCCCGGCTCAGCAGCTCAAAGAATTCTGCAAAACAGATCAAACGAGTTCCCTCATTTAAACTTCTCTGAACAAGCCAGCAGCCGTGACGAAGGGATTAGTTTGGTTTAACGTGCAGCACAGCAGCCTGACACCTGATTGAGAAAACCCCTGCAGAGCTGCAGAGATAGCAGTTAGTCCTGCCACAGAGCAAAGCTAAGAAATTTACCCACACGTCAACAAAGAGAAAGGACGAGGGGGATTTACCTTCAGCTTCATCTATATTAATCTTTTTCTGTTTTCTCTTTTCCCCGGGGAGTGCTGAGTCTGGTCCGCTCGCTCCCACAGTTAAGTCCTTTGGTGTGGACCTCTCATCTCCCTGCAGATGCAACAATAACAATGCACTCTGTTAGGAGATGGAGGGACGGGGGAGGAGAGGGGAGACAGGGGGGATGGTATGAGGGAGGCACTGCGACCTGCATGCGACAGGGCGGGCCCGGTCTGTCTGCCGGCTCTGTGCGAGGTTCCGCAGGCATCTAGACCGAGCGCCGTCGGCCTGCATACGGTGCAATGATGCACGCGTAGAGAGATGTTAGCGGATGAGTCAGCAACAGGCAGTGTTAGGGCAGAATCTGAAACTTGTCAGAGCTGGCGAATGTTAATGAAGCTCAGTGAGGAACACCGTTGAATTAAACTGAATATTGCACAAGCAGCAAAGCAACAGAAAAGGACAAAATCACCAAATCTGGACTATTAAGCAACACGTGTGAGATAAAGATGTCATGAACACTTACTGTGGTGGAAAAACTTCTGGTGGGGGGGGGGGCTTTTAGGGAAGAAGACTTGGATTTGTCTGAAGAGAGAAAGATGTGTATGAAAAACAAACTGAGAACATTGCAGATGAAGATTCAGCCATTATTCCAATTTAAAGCATTCAGAGAAAACCAGTGGAATTAACATGCTAATGGAGTAGCTGAAGCCCATCTTTTCCTTTAATATCACGTGTGCCTGACTTTAGTGTGATGAGAAGAGTCCAGAGTAGACGTCCAATGTCCTGTATTTATATAGCCCTTTTGTCATTTTTTACCACTCAAAGCAGTTCCACACTACAGGATTTGCATTCACAGCGTCTTGCTCAAGGACACTTCAACAGGGTCTGGGATCAAACCAGGAACCTTCCAGTCACTGGACGACCGCTCTACCATCCGAGCCACGGCCACCTCATGGGGGAAATACTGCCACCTACTGAGTCAGAGCATGAGGTTTACACCCATTGACTGTATATAAAGATGGAGAATATGAGAGTTTCCCAAAAGCGAAGCTAAAGGATCTCAACTGCCCCCTGGGGGCTGGCTCCAGTATAGGTCATAAACCCCTCTTCCCCTATTATTTCAGGTAGGACTTGGGCCAAACTAAATACTCAAAGAACTTCTCAAAAAAATATTTTCCTAATTATGCTTCCTGTTGTTTTAGGGAGTTATCATCACTCTATGTATGTGCAAGTGTTCACATTACTCCTCACTTTGATGCCATAAAAACAGGGTGAGTCATCATGATTGACAGCTGAGTATTGTATAATTTAATATTCAATGTTACGTATTGTGTTGAAGTGCGTAAGGCGGTCTTTACTTTACCTGAAACTGGGTCTGCTCGCTCCAGCACAACCCGCAGACCATCCAAACTCGATATGGGGGCGCCCAGGTCCAAAGGCTCAGTTTCTCCACTCTGAAAATAAGACACAATTCGATTGTAAGGACGTTAATACAGGTGTATATAAGGTTGTGCTTGACACTCTGCTCTGCTGTATAATCCAGTGATGTCTGCTAACCCGTAGAACTAAAATAAGGCATCTGGCAGGGGTTTGTGGGGGGGAGTAAAGAGTCAGCATGTTTGAGGAGTGTCGTCATTCTTAATTATAGCCCTGCAGCCCCATCTGAGTCAGAACTCTAACCACCGTGTGCGGATGGAAAAGGATGTGGTCATTTCCAGCCCAAAACCATGACGCTCCACCCTGCCGCACCGCGACACACTGCACGGGCCGCTGTCATGGCATGCCAGAGCTCACATAAACACATTAAGGCATTAGAAGCCACCGCAACGGAGAATGACTTACTATTTTGACAACAAGATCGCCGAGGTGGAGGCCGTACTTGGCCACCACGGGACGCAGGACCTCGGTGACTGGTTTGGTAGGTTTGGCCTTCAACCCCACCGAGCGGTTGATGGGCACCAGGTCCAATCGAAACAAGGTCCGCTTCTCGAGCCTCAAGTCGCGTGAGCTGAGAGTCATGCAGTCTTGGTCCAAAACCAGAGGCTGAGAGGGGGGAAAAGATGAAACTGCACATTAGGGACACACAAGGACCCTTTATTTTGCCCTAAAGCTTCACCAAAAGACCCGAACACCACAAACTGGAGCATCTTTATACAAGTGTAATCCTTCCGATTCACCTGCAGCTACACTGATCAGAGAACAAGCTGAATTTACCACACTCTGATTCAACAAAGTCATTCACTGCTCTGCGTCCTGCTGTGTATTGGCAGCAGGCGCTCTCAACGTTTGCCAGCAATTCGTTGGCCAGCCATTATCCCCTTTACCTTCTCTCCTCCCACCAGGAAGAGGTCGACAGCAGCGATGTTGATGCAAATTTTGTGACAGAGATCTTGGAGGACCTCCCTGATGGAGGCGCCGGGCCGCAGGGTGAGGGAGGAGCAGGAGCCGTTGGGGAGCATCACACTGCAGTGTCTGGGCGAGCGCTCCCACACGCCAACCGAGTGGCGATTATCAGCCTGCAGATGAAAGAAAAACAAGTTCAGCACACATATATTCAGCTGGAGTTGTAGCAACATTTGCGATCCGTACACACAAAGTGAGTGGGCTGGAGAGTGGAAAAAAAGAAAAAAAAAACTTGAGCTTGTTACGGTGGCCTCACCAGACACTGGGCTCCGTGTTGCCATGGTGATCCGTCCAGAAGAATCTTACCTCAATCTTGCCAGCAGAGCAGGAAGTGGCCATCTCCAAGCTGGTACCAGACGACAGGGAGCCCTGGGACTCCCTCCGCCCGTTGCTGCCCCAGTAGTCTGCACAAAACATGACTAATGATGGCGTGTCTGATTTACGATGGCAGGCAGAATGGCGTGTGTCATCAGATGGTTTACTCGTGAGTAAATTCTACATCCAGTCTTGTAAGATTGTGTCGAAAGCAGAGGAGGTTCAATTTAGCTTCACGTTTGAAATTTGTCATATCTAAGATTTTTTGTTCACCTGCGTGGCTCCCAGAGCTGCAACCATTAATCGATTAACAAAAAACTAGTCGGCGACTATTTTTCTAAGCTATTAATGGCTTCAGTCAAGAAGCAATTTGAAGATGTCACTTTGGCCTCTGAAAAAATGTGATGATTATGTTCATGATTAATCATAAAAATAAATAGATTAATCGATGATTAAAATAATTGTTAGTTAAAAGCACTTTCAGAGGATATTTACAAACATAAACATGGCATACGATCATTATCGATCTCTTTGATCACTGCGAGGCATAACTTTTTCTACACCCCTCCCCCGCACATATCAACTCCGGAGAAGGCACTATTTGGTGCAGCGTTCAAGGACACATCAGCCATTTGGAAGTTGCCACAGATTTACACAGTTGGTGTCCTGAGGAGCAGCAGCAATTCCTCACCAATGTTAATGTCTCCGATGTCCTTCTTCTTTGGGCCCTTCCCGAAGCTCCTGTTGCGGGACCACGAGAAGAAGATGCCTCGCTTCTTGTCCACGTTGTCCTCCCGGCCTTCCTCATTCAGCGACCTCCCTGACCTCTGCTTTCTAGCCTCCTGATTACGGAACAGAAGGTAAAGATTTATCCTAGTGTAAAGCAACACCACACTTCTGTCGGTGGAGAAGAAAGCGAGAATGGGCACCTTGTTCGGCGTGGAGAGCGTGGAGCGGTCGGAGCTGGCGCTGTGTTTCGAGGGCGCCGGGCTGCAGGGGATCTGGTAGGGGTCCGGCAAGGGTCGGCCGTCCACCTCGGCGCGCATGCACTCCTGGTAGAGGGAGGACTTGAGGAATCGCGAGTAGCTGTCGAACTTCATCAGGTTGAAGATCTGTGGGGAGAGAGAGAGAACAGGCCGCCGCTGTCAACATATGCTGTCAGTTTATGCTCTGACAGCTGACGCTTCATCATGTGCAGGCTGAAAATATACAGATCTCGGACCGCGTGTCTGTGTACAACATGAGCTACGTTCTCTGTGGGTGTGTGCCAGTTTGTGTTTATCTCTCTGGTGAAGGTTCAGGGCCCTTTTGTAAACAAGCCCAGATGGTCGCTGAAGAAACTCAATATGCTGGTGTGAAGTCATTAAAGGCGAGAGGAGAGCAAATCCCCCCCATTGTGCAGCCTGGAAACATCCTCTTGCTGCGGTGCCGGCAGTACCTGTAGCTGCTGCGTCTTGAACATGTCGGGCCGCGGGGAGGTGAGGACGTCGTCCGCCAGTTGGGCCTGGCTGTCGATGTTGACCGGCATGGTGGCCTTGCTGGACAGGAAGCTGTTGTAGATCTCTCCAGCTCTCTGGGACAGCTGCAGGAAGAGAGGATTGTAGTCCGTGATGCTTCGGATCTACACTTTTTGCACATTTATTTTAAATGACTTTTTTATGTATTCAGAAGAAACTATTTCAGGAGTTAAAATTTGGGGTCATATCTAAATTCACACAGAGGTCCAGAAAGGTTGGGAACCACGGCTGCAGAGACAAGTGTTGTTTAATCAGTGCAGATTTTTGTAGCAGCACACTGTCCCCAGTGGGATATTAGGCTTAAAGGAGCAGTCGGATATTTCTCAACCTGAGCTCAATGTTACGCATGAAATTTTCCACATCTTTTGTAAAAATTACTCCAAATTGGAGTTAAGTTGCTGAGACCATTTACCCTATACAGGCAAAGTCGAAACTAACTAACTACACAAACAATGTTAATGCAAGTGTCTGGTAACACGTAATAGATACAGAGGAACACCCTGCGGTGTTTTTCACTCAGTAACTTTAGAGAATATACAGTGTGTTTTTCCTGTGTCTATCTACTTAAGACCACTGGGCAGGTTTTCAATGTTTCACTAAATAGAAACATATCATGTAGATTTACTCCTGATTCCTGTAATGTCTCGATTATTTAGTAGGAATAAATCTGATTAAGTAAGCGAAGTTTTTATAAACATTTCACAGATATAAATGACAAAGTGTTTCATAAAAACCAAGACAGATCACAGAATTTGTGAAGAATAACAATAAATCATGAAGTTAAAATGAAGTCCTTTGTCTTTCATATCCATCAGAAAACTTAATATAACAGCAACCACGAAAACAGAACACAATGCAAATACTGTACAAACATTTGTTTTACATCTGGTGTGCACAGTTATTGAGTTAGAAATGCATCTAATAACATTTTGAGCGTACTCATTGGAGAAAAAAAACTTGCCCAGTGCCATTACATTGCACAGCCTCATTGAACTAAAGTGTCCCAGTGACGGAACTCCAAACTGGAGCAATTTTGCAAAAAATCTACAATATGAAATTTTAGATCCTAAAAATCCAGGAATTAGGGCTTAGGTTAGGAAAAAACTAAACGAGTTCCCCTTTAAGCCTGAAACCATTCTGAAGAGTAGATGAAGCATTCAAAGGCGGACAAACCCCAGATAATTCTAATAATTTTGTCCTCAACAGTCAGGAAGGAGCATAAACTAAAATTAAGCAGTTTATGAGACACCCTCTGTATCCTGTTGTTTATATTCAGTGCAAGGTGCACTGAAAAGGACAAAAATAAGAGGAAAAAAAGCTGTGATGAAGACGTGTTTGGGACGTTGTAGCCTTCACAGGGAAGCCTCACATATTAGACATGTTTAAAATTATTTTATGAGGACAAAACATAAGCTTTTAGTCTTTGTAATACAGACAGCCTGTATGATTTTTGAATATATTTCCATTTCAGCATTGATGAAGAGCTCTAACTGCACCTGACGTACCTGCTTTTTATCTGTTGCAGGGACATGACTGAAGTATTCGCAGGCCTGCCAGAACAAGATGTTTTCCTCACTGAATTCTTTCTTGAGAAATTCCTGTAGAGACACACAGACAGTACCAGTTTCTATCTGATCTCGGGCCAGTGATCGCTCTCTCCGCTCGCCAGCGCTGGCTGCTGCTGCTGCTGCTGCTGCTGTTGTTGTTATTGTTGTTGTTGCTGAGACCAGTAGTGAGGAAACAAATCACTGAGGGTATGTCGTGAACAAGACGGGTGTAAAGCGTGGGTGCGGGATGGTGTAGGCGAGCGCAGCTCTGGTTACAGCCGAGGGAAGATGAGGAGCGAGGTGGTTCTGGGACGCCAGAACTTCATGTTTGAGCCTTGTGAAGGTGTTGTGCGTTACATTCAAAGACACATCTCTCGCGTGGGAGTTATGGAAACAAACTAGATGCCTGTACTCACTATCAACAGATTCTGGACGTGAACCCGCACCAATCCAAATAAACATATGATTTTTAGGTCATTATTGCCCGATATTATTGGCCAACCAATATAACAGTAGGGCTTGAAAAAATATAGACCAAATGACCAAAACATCCAGGATAGAATAATGACCATAGTATGAAATGAAAAGAATTGTATTTTTAATTTTTTGCTGGTTACTCTGCAATTCAAAAATTTTGCTTCACTGCAAAGGAAAAATATTTGACTTTTTGACTTTACATGTAATAAATACAGAATATATGAAAATGTAACTTTTTGAATTCAACTATGAGAAATATGA
>KV751366.1:4631436-4647788 GCA_001698575.1 Mola mola | reverse complement strand
CACTCCAGATATAAGTGTCAGCTGAGGAGGGACGTTTGAAAGCTTTTACCGGATCTTTGTTTTTAAAGTGTTCTGTCGTATCTCCTGTTTAATTTGGTCCATCGACACCAAACAGAAACTAGCACAGAGTTTAGAGTCAGAAGGGGACTGAACTGCCCTGCACGTTTGATTGGATGCTTGTGATTTCATCACACCGGCCTGATCAGCTTCTCTTAAGAAATATTGTCTATCGGGACAAAGAAGTTACTGCAGCGCTGTGTCGGAACACAGCATTCTTCATTCCCCTGACTGCAGCTATAAAGGTCAATCATCTGCTAGGAAATGAGCACCAAGTTTACACAAGTGTAAAACTTTAACAAAATGCTAAGATAAATTCAATAACCAGACTTGTTTTTAAAATCCAACTAAAAGTTTGGTTTAGAAGTCCAATCTTTTCTTACCGAAAAGTACCGAACGCCCACAGGATCCTGGAGGAGACGCTCAAAGCAGCCAGCCCAGCTGGCCACGCGCTGCTCGGGCACCGTTCGGTGGCTGCCCGCTCCTGGAAGGCTGCCATTGCTGTTCAGGCTAGTTTGGCTGCAGCATCCCTGAAACTGGACTCCACTGTAATCTGCAATTCAATGCTTCAAGGTTAGAGGTCGCCAATCTTTCATTTTCAGCCACACCCATGCATTTTTGTGTTTTCCTGCTATTTGACAGGTTTGAGAGGGTTCTGATGGCTGTAGTCCAGTCAATGGATGAGAAGAAAGCTTTAGAAATAGACTTCCTTTAAGAAAGAAGAAGCAAAACACACAGTGTGTTGTAATCTTCTATAAAATGTCACTACAATCTTTTTAACAATTTCTGTAAAAGCACACAAGAGCTTGAAGAAATTGCAGGTAAAAGGGAAAAAGAGAGCTTGTCGCACATTAGACGAGAAAGAAAATGTCAAGGGATTTATAAACTGGTGGCTCTTTGCAGCTAATGTTACACAACACGAGAATGTCAAAGTTCAGAACGTATTGTGAGGGAAGTGTGGAGCGCAGAGCTAAAAGGTCTAATTGCGTCTGAGGAAGGAGCAGATGTCACTCAGCTGGGAGGAGAGGAGCAAAGAGGAGGTGGCAAGAAGAGGGAGCAGAGTGAGGGAAAAAAAAGAAAAAGAGAGACATTGCTGATTAAAGGGACACAAAGAGACAGAGCGGAGGACCTAATGTGGGGGCCTGGTCCTGCGGAGTACCTGCTATCACCGCAGCAGATGGCCACTTAAGAGCTGTGGGCCCAGTGGGAGTACAAAGCAAAAACAAGAACACAAAAGGGTCACGGTGGGTTTTGTTACGTAGACGCTCACAGAATCAGACACGGTGCATGAGATGTAATTCACAATACCTGTGGAGTGGCTGACTTCTACATGACCTCTCAAAACACACTCCCATATTCTAAGCAATCAGCGTTTACAGTAAGACTGCTTTCGCCTCTTTCTGCTGGAAGTTGCACACTTAAGCTCACTGGCAAGCAGCTGGTTTGAACTTGGTTTAACGTTTAATCGCAGAGACTTTGGGGATCTGAGTTTTCCACACTGTCTGCAGCTCGCTTATTGAGAAGGCTTTATAAAGCAAACAGCCGGGTACGCCTGTTCTCCTCGCCGCAGCCTCCATCAGCCTGTTAGCATGGCGCTATTAAAAGCGCTGTAAAAGGGGAGGCCAGACAGCACAAAACGCCAGCACTGACCGTTACCCGACAAACATTCTCTGTTAACGAGGCGCTGCCCGCGGTGAAAGCATCATCCTCGATTTTTATTAGACTGTTTTACTGAGCAGCTAAAAAGTTCTGTGTCGAGAGCGGAGCAGAAAATGAGAGAAAACAAGAAGGCACAAAGAGAGAGCAGACCTCCACCAAGGCTGAACATGTCTTGAATTATTTTGTTATTAAACCGGTCCAATCTCGCAACGGTGAAGAATTCTTCAAAAAAATGTCTGCATCTAGAGACTGATCCAGATCCACGCCAAAATCTAAAAACGGTTCATGTGACCATCACTGAAAATGACATTCAAAACCAGACCATCGTTTTTTTGTTATCCTATTAAGGAGGAACTCAACCAAAGTCCTATTTTCTGGTCTTTGGGGCTCTTAAATTTCACAAAATACATCTTTGTCACCACTAAGTATGCTCAAACTGTACGGAGTGTTTTTTTCCATAGGTTTCTCCACCACGGTAGCTGACATAGCACAGAAACAAAACCAGTCAACTGCCGCAAATTCACGGTTTTCCAAACGTTCATGATGTTTAAGAAGGAAAGATTCCTGATTCCTAAACTACTGATTTATTCTGAATTGTTTATTCCATGCTGTGGTAATCCACTAACCAACCAGGTGTTACTTTGGGAGAAAAGAGGATTTATTTCCGACGCTCTGACTTGCCTTGACCAGTTGCATTGTATAGCTTCGCTAAACTAAATGGTCCTAACGATCAAACTCCACACTGGAATAATTTTCAAGACGGACATATTTCATGATATTTAGAGCCTAAAAGACAGGGAGATATGGTTTAAGGTTGAAAAATAGTGGAGCAAACTAAACATAACCTCTGGACTATAGACTGGAGAAGTTTGAGACATCTCAATGTGTTAGTGAAAAGCGACGGTTGAGGAAAAAGCGGCGAAATCGTGTTAATCTTGGGATTTCTATCAAGCTTTGATAGTAAGTGCTGCCAACGTAGGATAACAAAAAATTGGAATTTTAAAGTAGGAATAGTGAAGGAATGGTACTCACCACCATCTGAAGACGCTGCGGACTGAAAGAGAACAAAGAGAGACATGAGTGACAGGCTGCCCTCATGACCTCCTGCGCTGAGACAAGACAGTGGTGACAGAGCTGATAGCGGCGTCTCTTCAGGCATCCCACCAGCCGCTCCGAGGTGTTTGTGTCCGTGTGTTCTACTGAGAGAGGCTTGGGCCGTTAATTTTTAAGTGGGTGGACCCCTGGCTTCCACCACACACACACACAGCTGTTCACACCTCTGCCCCCTCTCTTTATACGCTCTTTATACGGCACGGCTACTTGAGTGGCCATCACAGGCTGTGATGCCCCTCTTTTCACTTGTTAATTCAGACAATGACTATTTTACGCCATGTGCTGATGTCCCTGAATCATCGCCAAACAGCACATGCACCCCAGGTGGGGATGGAAATTTCCCAGTGCCAACAATCAATAATTGGGTGTCTTTATAGCTAAAATGCTAAATGGTTAGCATAGTCTTGGGTTAGGCTAAAAAAGAGATTTTAATGCCCAAACAATGAGGCTGTTGTCACAAAAATACACTTAAACGCAGGGGAGGATATGAGAGGCACATCTTTGGGCTGGGTCCAAGAACACTAGGGAAATTGGCGCATTGGAGGATTCATCTGAAAAGGGGGAAAAGGGTTTCCAGAGTGTTTTCTGAACTGCCACTTCAAAGTGTGAATGTTCAAGGCTGATCGCACGGTGAAACAAGGCTTTTATCACTCTGCTGCGAGCACTTGTGCTTCACTGGAAATGCATAATACTGAACTGCAACACAACAATATTATTAATTTAGGTTGTTGTTTGAATTCATTGCACCACATCTGATTTCTCTGTGTCATCATTTAATTCAGATTTCATTCAATTAATCAGGGAGTTTTCTTTGCCATGTCATGGGGATCCACACGTGCGTGTGACGCTTGGCTCCATTTTGGGAGTGACCACATGTAAAGGCTCAGTCGGACACAAACCGCCAAACCACTAATAGTCTGTCACAGCCTCTTTACAACTCTGCTGCTGCCAATGAGTCCAATCCCGTGCAGTCAACACCCGAAAGCCGGCCCCCCTCTGTGGCGCTCCACATGTGTACAGTCATCATGGGCGGCTGGGAGGACGCCCCACATGGAAGCAGAAACGCCCTCCTCCATCTGCCGGTCTTCCTGGGTCTAAAAGCAGCTAAACCTCAAACCTTAAATATATACAGTGTTGTGAGCGGCGTTCACTTGAAAGTGCACGGCAGATGTGACGTCAATTTGTTTTTGAAGAGAGAAAAGTTCTCTACTAAACTTAATTTGGGATTCCAAACTACTTTTTAAATCTGTATTTGGAAGTTTTACATCTAAAGTTTCCACTGATTCACAGACGAGTGATGAGTGACAGTTAAGCGATTTACAACTCCCTCGTTACACACAGACATACAGCGTAGATTTTGTATTTCACCTTTGAACTCACGATGAGAGTTAGGGGAGAAATATGTTCATGAAAAATATGTCATAAATTGTGCAAGGCTTTTTTTTCTGATTAAATATTGTTCATCTGGTCATCTGGAAGGCAAGGAAAGGAAGGGCAGTCCCTAAACCATTCTGATCAACTATGACCATTTATTGCACTAAAGTAAAGAAATGAAATAAAATGATGCAAGTTCAGAACCCAAGGTGGACTTGTTGAAATACCTTCATCCAACTACAAGTACAAAATATGGCTTTTTATATCAATTGTACCTCTACTCTATTTTTTTTAATAAAATGCTTTTATAAATGTTATTTTGTTGTATTGGTTTATCTGCTTCTATGCTTCTGTTTTTCGTGCCTCAATTTCCTTAATAAAAGTTTTAATGTATCTCTAAATTCTCCAGCGTATCCTCGTGGTTACTCTTTCCATATTGCTCATTGAAGCTTTGTGATATTTTCATTTTGTATGTGAAACACTCTGTTACATTCTCTTTGTATGGAATGTGCTACACAAAAAAAGGCTGATTGATTGATTGATTGATGTCAGATTTCTCCTCGAAAGCGCTTCATAATTGTCCGGACTGGCCAACAGAAAGACATAAAGGAAATAAATACTGCATCAATATTTTATGAATGACTGCTGGTACTTGGAAAAAATACCAACTCACTGAGATTTTTGATAAATAATCATCAGAAATATGGATTTAATGACTGAAATGGGTGAATGCAACAGGTAAAACCACCAAGTTCAGATAATTACATTATAATACTGTCATGGAGCCTTTGAAACCAGGAAAAGAGGCTTATGCCATATCAGGACATAACGATATCAACAATCTCAGTTTCAACTTGCACGGGAATGAAAAATATCTTAGATATTCAGTTTCAACTGAGTAAGTAACAAATCCTCAAATTTGGGAGGTCAAATTAACAAATGTAGGCTGTAAGGCTGTTTTTTATGTTTCCTAGCTGCCAAAATGATGTCTTCTTAAATAAATTGACACAACAAGAGTGTGTTGTGTTTATATTTGTAATGTATGAGACAGCAGGGGTTCGACCACACACACACACACACCACCGTGTGTTTTTCATCTCATTATTGCTTCCTTGCTCTCCACTTCATCTGTGCTCGAAGTTACACCGTCCCCTCTCGTCCACACTGCCCCTTCCTCCGTTGACACCTCTGCTGAGGGGGCTGGTCCAATGTGTGTGGCTCTGCCGCACCGCTGGTCCTCTTTGATGCCTCTCATACTAGACAGCAGAGAATCCCACACCAGCTAGCCCTTGTTTGTCAACCAAATGGACAAAATCACAATTCATGTCCCGGCAAGTACCAAACTTTCCTGTGGAGCAGCCTCCACGCCGTGCCGTCTAGAGCCCCGAAGTAGCGTGAGGAGTACATCACGACAGATTTATGTGTAACGATCTGAAGTGAGCCCTGTGCCAAAAAAAATCTTCCCAGGGTTAAATCAGCTGCCTTCAAGCAAACATTAATGCCACGTATTAAGACGTCCCACAGAGTGTATTTGACATCTCGTTAAAGTGATTTCTTTCATTACTTGGGCTTGTGTAGACATGTTACTTCCATTCAAAAACTGGGTCCAGAGCTACCTGTTCATAAGTTTACCACAGAAAAAACTTTAAAAACACTTTTAAACAAGTCACGACTGTTCATAGTCTCCCGCAAAAAAAACCCAAAAAAAACAAACAAGAGTCCCGGCCACTCGAAACAGCTGTTCTGAATGGGTGACAGAGACCAGCGGCAAGGAGGAAAACAGCTGACTGAACAAAAGGAGGCAGAAGAGGTTCGCTCGCCAACCGCAGTTTACTCACCGTGTTAAAGTTCCAGGTCCTCTTGAAGGAAAGTCTCTTCTTGAGACTCATTGTTCCTCAGTCTGCTCCAGCAGTGGCACACAGACAGACTGTGTGTGTGTGTGTGTGTGTGCACAAACGCATACCTGAATATTCCCCACCCAAAACTCTGCAAACCATGTCTGTACAAGTCAGAGAGAGGCAACCAGAGGGAGGGAGGGAGCGAGAGGAGGAGATGAGGAAATTTGACAAGGACGGAAAGAGAGAGGAGAGGAGGAGGAAAGAGAGATTTCCTTACTCCGCAGCAGTTGCTATGGCGACTCGCCCGACAATACATACAGCCTCTGCCACAGTGGCAAAAAGGATTCAGAATGAGTTAACCCCCCTTTTATTCCCCTCGCAAGAAAACACGCTCGCCATGTCAAAACCACGATGGCCTCCACCCCCACTTTTTTGTTTCCAGCTGGGGGAGTCTCTCTTTACTCCAAGTGCACTGGAATTGAAACCAGATGAACAATGTTTAATCAGAAATAAAAGTTCGGTAGCCCACGACTTGAAGTCTGTGTCACAAGAGCGCCATTCTTAACAGCAATGATTCTATTAAAGTGGAGTTTTCTGCTACCAATTTAGCTCATGTAGCGGAAAAAAAATAAATAAATTGGCTTGTATTCTGGCATCGCTCCTTGTCTCCGCTCCAGCACTGTGCCTCTCAAATCTCAACAATCAGCAGCAGCTTCTGGACCAGCTATTATTCTCAAAGCAGGAGTGGCTCTTTCTGAGGTCTCTCTGTGGCTGCAGCATTCTTTGGACTTAATTTTGCCATAAATAATGGATGCCATACAGTGTTTATTAACAGCACGGTTTTCATGGTAGATTTCTCTGGCTTAATTAGATTTCTACATGGTCTGTCACTTTGGAAATTTGATGGTTTTACACATGCAGCTTTGAACGTTCAGAGGAGTGCATTTCAACTCCTTCGGGACAGGGAATGTGCTCCTGTACTGTATGTGAAGGAGAGAGGACACAAAGAAGAGGGAAAGAACGGGAAAGACCTCAATTTGCTTCAAACCACAGACATAAATAAAGATGGATGATATGTAACGCCACTTCCACCCACTGCTCCAAAACAAAGCCAGAAATGTCCTGGACACGTGCGCTGGTGATGTATGGGACCGAGGGAGGGATTTCTGAAATATACTGCAGCCCGCCACTGAGAGGCAATCACGTTTGACTTTTTGGGAAGTCTCATGTTGTCCATCTTCAAACATGAGGTGCAGTGTGACGAATGGAAGCGCTGTGCCCAAATCACACCTCTCAGCAAAACCATGGAATTGTGGGTTAAAGATTGTTGGACAAAGCCTATTAGAGCTGAGCAATATGGACAAAATCTTCTGTCACAATATGAAACAACATCTATTACAATATAGAATGTTTACTGGAAATTTTATTAAAAAAAAAAAATGTCTTTACAAAATAAATGCATATGACAACTCATGACAATTTATAAATCTGATAATCCTGAATCCTAAATCAAACAGTAGCTAAACCCATAAAACCACATTTTCAGCTGAAATCTGGGCGTGTAGAAGTGATGTTAATTAATTCAGGTCCAAATCATGACATTTTAGCATAAAGCATTTGAATTCTGAATATTGTGTTATTAATATGATTACTTACTGCCCTCTACTGCTGCAAACCTGCTACTACAGTTAATTTTGGACTTTGCTCCAAACGACCAAACGACAGAAGAACGTCCTCTTTTAGGTACAAGCTTGTCTTCATCTGGTCACGTTCTGTCTACCGTGAGACAGGTCTCATCGGCCGCTTTGCCAAAGTAGCGACATATAAACGATGGAGGAAAATATCTATTGATAGACATTTTGTCACATGATATTTACCATCATATCTCCCAGCTCTAAAGCCAATATTGTTAAATCTGCTGTGGAGAAGAGTTTTTAAGCCCTTTAAAAGGGGGCAGCTATGACACAAATAAATACAATCGAAAAAGTAAGTGTTGAACTGGTGACTGGTGAGTCAGACAGCACCACAGATTCACTTTGGTTAAATTCGTTAAAAAGATTTCACAACTCAGGAATGTGCGCTTGTATGTATTGTCCAATCAAATTTAGAGTTTGATGCACATGTTGTATCATTGTCTCTTACATTCAGCACTGTACTATGCAGATAATTGGATAACATAAGCTTTTTATGTTATAAAGCAGCACATAAAGACAGGATATGCCCACTATTATGTGCACACAAAATCAGCAATGTTGCAATTAGAAGCTTCTCGAGGTGCTAATCTGACTCACTCGTGCAAAATCACAGCACTCTGAGCAGTCGTGTTCTGCCTTTCAGGTTTGCTTTTGCCCTTTGACCTCCCTGAGGCACTGCATCCAGGTGAGCACAGGGAAAGCATGTTAGAACTAAAACCAAAAAGCCTCCACGAAACACACCCCCCGTATCTCTCTCTTGACTGAAGAAAATCGCTGCCACAGAGTAAATACCTGAGCACAGATGTAATCGATTTGTGGAACATTTCTACACCGGCTCCACGAGCGACAATGACAGCTACTCATCTCAAGACCTAATTCCATTTCAAGTTCTCCGCCAGGCAGTCCTGATTGAGGACGGAACAATAATCTAGTCCTGCTATCTGTGGCAGACGACAAGCCATTCCCTGAAAATAACATCAAGAGAGAGCCTTGCATGCAGGCAACTTCCTTCTGAGGGAGGAAGGGCGAGGGTGCAGTGACTGATAAGATGGAAGAGACATTTCTGTCCCGACCAAGCAAGGAGAGTGGGGGGGGGGCTGATTTAGAAAATTATGAAACTCCTCTGACAGTATCTCATGGAGATGTAGTGCGGACAGACAACATTGCGCACTGAGCAGCGGGATCAAGTGTTTTCAGTGTGGAAATCTTGTTTTATCACAGTACGTATGCAAGACACTATCATGTTAGCAAGGATCTAATGAGGTCACCATGCTTATGTGATCCAACAGGGGCCATTAAACGTGAACTCTATTAACATCCTCGTACATTTCATATCTGATCTTTACATCTTAAGATCAAGGGCTGTGAAATATGTTGCCATTATAGCACAAAGCATGCTGGGAGGAAAGTACTGGGAATAATGCCGGTTTCAGAGGATGGCCTTTTTATTCATAGTTTTATGGAAAAGTTGTAGCATGGCCAATTTATTTTCTCTCAATTTATCCAAATCTGTATTTATGTTTTCTATTTTATTTAAAGAAAAAAAGAAAAAAAAAAAAACTTAGGGAGGCTCTAAAGCTAACCGTACCTGCAGTGGTGTTCATTGCATACGTCAACATTTAAGACACAGATTTACATTGAAAAAGAAATTAAAACATCCATATTTTGAACAAATTCAGTCAAAAAAAACCTTTTTATCCATGAACTCTGCATTGAGTGTCGACCATTAGCACCAACAATGATGGCCAACGCATCTCTGCTTCTTCCCACAGCACAAAAATGAAGCCAAAACATTCCGGATACGAGCGCTGCCATCTTGCTCCGCTTATGTTATTTGGAGCCAGAATCTCATAGTAGTAACCAGGTGGTGGAGCTCCGGTAACAAGTCCCGCCACACACACATAATTGCAAGCAATGCTCAGCTATCAATCATGATGTTTAGCACTGTTTTGATAGCATCAAATAACTTAATTAAAACCAAACTAATCAGAAAAATTAAAAAAAAAAAAAAAATACAATCTTCAGATAGTATAGTAAAGGTTTCTTTTTAGTTGTGGGGTTCATGGTTCAATAGAGCAGCCCAACACCAGGGGGCGATCAAGATGTTTTGGCTTTGCTTTTGGGTAGCTCTCATGTCATGCATCTTCAAAGGGAGTCAACAAATAGACATCAGATTTTCATTCAAACATGACAGAAATGCTGAGGGTTGCATGTGTAGCCGTCAGCCCCGAAATATAACAATCCAGACTTGTGCCAAGGTGTCTTGTTCGTCTAATCTCCTCAGCAGCCGTTCTGTGTGTCTTTAAAGACGCGAGTGATTTGCAGGCAAACATAGGCCGTGGTCACAATGCATTCCATCTCTTAATCCCCTCGATGAGCTGTAATCTACTGCCTGTTCCCCAACTCCAGCCGGCTAACAGCAGCAGATGGGTAGGGCTCTACTTCTTTCTGGATTAAAATGGCATTGCTGTGATTTCTTCAGTGCTGCTGGTGTGACAGCCACTTGTTGGGGATAGAAAGGCTGACAGACCGTACCAGCATTCCTCTGACTGGAGATGTTTACCTTTTCCCCTTTGCTACCTTGCTTCTCTCAGGGTCAGGAATGTAGTGCCTTGGCAAATATCAGCATTTGTCTTTCCCCATTTAACAGAACAATGTAAATTCTGACCTTTATGTTAACTCTGCCTGAACCCGCAGAGCTCTTGGCATTGGAAGCATAATGCAAAATATGAAGCATGAAATTATGAAATGAATTCCCTTTCTTTGTGACGGTAACAAAAGGGATTGTTGGCAAATCACACTTGATCGGGTTAGAGGAAATACTGTGCATAAAATCAGTTACAAATTTGATTTATGAGGCACAGCTGGAACCAGAAAAAATAGAATAACTTCAGAGAGGGAAACTACAGCCAGAAACCACGACCCCTCCCATCTCAATTTATTATCGCAGAGAAAGGACTGCACATGTATGAGCCTGGAGGGCTCGAGGTGGGTAAACCACATAAGATGCCACCACACCCTGTTACTGGTCTCTTTCTCGTCCATAAAAGAACAGCAAAATGAACTTTCCCACCTGAAACCTGACGCCTATAATTAGCCCAGCGATTCCCCCACCTCTCCTGATATTCCACTAAACTAACGTACACGAAGACTGGGTGTTTTCTAAAGTCTGGGAGTTTGGGTACATTTGTTGTGTGGTGATAAGGTCATGATATGATTGAAAATCAACCCCCTGAAAGTGCACAAGACTGTATGCTGCCAATGACAAGGAACTAACTTAACTGTTTACTTCCTGCGTAAATTCTACTGATCTTACACTCTACTGCCTAATCCGTTCAGTCATGCTGGGAACCTGAGCTGGCCCATGAGACTGGGAAAGAAGTAAAGGAAGGTCTGACGTAAGTTTATCTCTCCAGGCTAGCAGCTTGGATGACATTTTGTATAAATGGGAATGTTCCATGCTCACTGTGGCAAAAAAAAAAAAAAAATCATATAATTTGACATCTTGTATTACAAAATTTGCATTTGAGGGCAACCTTTAATCTACTGCCTGAAGAAATACCATGGCACATGGTGAAACTCTTTAACAGAACCAGTGAGGCCATGCTATAACAGGCCTATACAAACGGATATAACCACAGGATGAATATGTAACAGAAAAAAGTTCCAAGGAGAAAGTTACTTGGCCACCCTAAAAGCCCATGTTTATGACTTCCATGGTGCGAAGTCAACAAGTCCTTGGCCCCGTTTCCTGCGGCATCTTGCGCTAGCTCAAGGTCAAAAAGATACCAAAGACATTCACTCTCCAAGCCTCACTCTCCAGTCCAAACCAGATGAACTCATATTGCTCAATCTCTCTCATGGGTGAAGCAAACAGCGTCTTCGGACCTACAGGTGTGAGGTAAGAGTCGATCCCAACGAGCGGCCCACTGTTTCCCAGACATGTCTGAACTGTTGCTGTGGAGGTGATAAAAAGACATTGGCAGTGCTAAAGTTGTTCTTTGTTGAGTAACCTCCACACCCTTGGCAGCAGATTGACTTTCAGTGAAGCAGATAAATTTAATAATAGCACATTCTAGGAAGCTAAACGGTTTGAATCACCTCCAGAGGTTGTGCATCACATCCACAGGGGGGGCATGGTTCGGACCATGTCTGCCTGTGGCCAATCAACAGCAGATGATCAAGGGCTATGTGGTTGAGTAGAAGAATTAATTCTGAATGTTGACAAGATGATGTCATAGCGCATCATGCATCTCAATCCTAAGATGGCGAAGCAGCGGATATTTTCCATGGTTACAGTTTGGTCAAACAGCAAAGTCAGCGACCACAGCCACATCTGCTCATCTGGTTACTTGCTGCTGCATATTCTCAATGGTGAAATAACTTCCACTCGAGTTTTGTTGTGTTAATGCACCATTTTTTCCAGTTGGTGGGTTTGGAGAGGTCAGTTCAGCCAAATATACACTTACAATGCAATGAAATGAAACCTTGTATTTTTGTTTTGTTATTTTTAATATATATTGCAGAAGATAGGAGGGAGAGGAATCATAGTGGAGACATTTAGAAAATGTCAGGCTATTTAGTCGTAGCATCCTACAATACTGGCCTAAGGACCCATTTTGTGCGCAACTGTCCACCCACACTCCAGAGCTGGCCATACGTCGGTTCCCCTCCCTCTGCTGCAAATCCCCAGGAAAATAACCATTCTAATACCCAAAACAAAAACAGAAGGCATTTATTTAATGACGCTTATAATTTTAGGGGGATTATAAGATTAACATTGTAAGTGTATATTTGGCTGAACGCCTGCAGTATGTTAAGAAAAATCAGCCCCCAACACAAGAAATATGTTTTCTCACAGAGATCCGCTGGGTGACAATATGATGAAACACAGCGGGGACATGCCAGTACAAAGCCAGTGTGGGCAAGGCAAAACCATAGGCAACCGTTTCAAGTTCAAATCAAACCCCATAATTGCCTAAACAAACAACAGCCTAACGACAAATCAAACTTCAACCAGCACCACCAACCCCTGGTAAAATGGTCACTTTGCAGAGCACGGTGCAACATTCATTCATAGGCCCACAAGGAACCCTTGATGTGCAGTTCATACAATAATTTTTGTTCACTTTAAATAACCTTTTTAGAGGTGTGTCTAATCTAAAGTTAGCGTGCTTCCTGATATAGATACTACACCATATTTTGCAGTATTCAGCAGCGCAGCGTGTCATACGGCACATGAGAGTTCAGCGGGCTCTGGCCAAAACATTCCTCTGACAGACCGACCGCACAAACTAACCACTGTATGCCGCTCGAAGGCAACAACAGGAGCCACAAAGAGGCCAAAGATGGAGAAATTATACTGCCGGCGGAGACTGTGTGAAAGATAACGATGGCATCATAAAACAGCAGAGAGGTGAAGACAAACACGTTCCCGGATTTCACGGTGACACTTACAGAGTCGAGAGTTAAAGTTTGCTCCATGTATGGTGCCGTGCTTTTTGGCTGATCTTCAGCGCTTTTCCACACGCCTGGCGTGCGTAAATAAGTCCATCTGTTGGAGCTCCGCGGCGCGTATCAGAGTCTGTGTTTGCAGTGTGGACAGACAAGAGCTCGACGGGGGAGGAGAGAGAGCGCAGGAGTGCTGAAAATCCTGACAGCTACTGGGAGTTCAAAAGCTCCCTCGCTCTTCCACTGCTGCCGGCTCCTCGCTCTCTCTCCCTCGTACGCTTTGCTGTAAATTCCTCCTCCTTCTCTCTCTGTTCACCTCCCTCTCTGTCTCTTTCTTCATGCCTTCTCATGGTTTCTGCTACGCCCACGGGATAGATCTATTACCCGCAGGCTTACAAACACAAGCGACTAATGTATCCACACCTAAAGGGAGAGGGGAAACCTTCACAGTCATGGGACTAAAAGTGGTTGAGAAATTCCCAGTAGTCACCTCTGGAGTAATTAACATCTCACATTAGCAGATGTTTTCAAACACAGCACAGCAGCCTGCAAATGTTGCCATCTCTGCAAATTTGAACACACTATCATCATCTGAGCACCACAAATGCAGAGCATCTGTTTGGAGCCAGAAACAAGGAATCTCTAACGAGCGAGGGATCGTAATGGTGTAGCTGTGCGGTGGGTTCTTTGTGGTATTTACACTGTGTGGAAATATGACAGGGAGGCACAGAGCAGCACATTCTTCAAACATGCCCGAACATAAGGGAGACTGACAACAAAAGCTCAGCACCAAAACACTCTTATCACAAGTTGCAGGGAATCAGTGCAGGATTTCAGAACAGATTCCCTCTCTACTGAACCAGGAATCCCCACATCGAAACGCATCAAAAAACACAAGATTATATCTATATATGTATGCTGTTCTGACTTGGGTGGGTTTGCGGAAGCTAAGCATCAGAGCCTTTATAAAGTGAAGAAAAATAACAGGAATTTGCTCATTCCTGTCCTAGCCACGGTGACGCACACCATCGACCATGGAAAAAGCAACACGGCCACTTGTATCAGAATTGTTCTGGGTTCGTCCACAACATGCAGCCGGGCCACAGACAAGGGTTATCCGCAGGGGTCTTCCCCCAAGTGCTGATGGTGAACTCCAAAATAATCTCAAAGTGTCCTTTGGAGTCCAGATGTACACACTGACAGAGGGCCTATCACATGTTTTTGCAAAGCTCACCGTGAGAACAGGCCCTCGGAACGAAAACAAGTTAGAAAGAGCCCCAGACATTTGGGCTGGATACAATTGGAGCCATTTAGGGGCAACTGTCAGTTAAAAGAGCTCTCAAATAGTTCTCCAAATGTCTTCCTCAAGATAAACCTTCTTACATGCACAATCTTTATTAAAAGTCCTACATGGTAAAACCAATGGTGGGGAGTTGGGTTGCTGTTGCAGGGACCTATTAGAAGTGCACCATCTGATCTGTGACCAGAGTAAATCTCAGCCCTTGAAATAAGAGAACCCCGGAGCAAGTGATCGGTGAGGCTCTAATTGCATTTGACAGCCATGAAACATTATCTATGGTGTTATTTCTTGGAATGTTGCCCCGGTGTAAGTAGACGCACAGTGATATTATCAACAGATACTAGTTGATCAAAGGAACAGTATCGGTGCGCATGATGGCAGCATTAAAGTCAGCAAAAAATATTGATGGTTTTTATATGTGGGACTTCAGTCTTGCTTTTAAACTAAGCAACTTCTGAATGGCGTCCAAGTTCATGCGAGTTTCCCAAAGCGTCTTGATTGCACTCTGGTGGTGGGCTGCAGTGTAATTCATAAAGTCCTACTCAATTATACCAGGTAGGACTTGAGCAAAACTCAAAGTCCACCCTACACAGTTTTCCCAAAGATGTTTTCTGCCGATGTACTGCATTTTCAATTGTTATTTTTTTCTTGATGCAATTGAAACAGGATACAATGTCATGATTGACAGCTGATTGACCAGTGCAACATGGCAGCAGCTTTATCCCAGATATTTTGGCTTCCATTTTGTACAATGGGACAAAATAGTAACTTCCAACATGCATCACAGCATCGTGCCAGAAAAGGGCTCAAAATTAGCAAGTGTACTCGATTATCATGTTTCCTTCATAGTCAATAACATGCTAGTGACATTTTTCTATCCGGTGTGAAATGTGTACGACAACTTAAGTAGATAATGCTCTGCGCGAAACAAACAGCAGACGCCTCTGTTTGCACAAGAGTGAATACACTCAACTGCTTGAATTTTAATGGGTCCCTATTATGTTTTAAACAGCTTTTTCCTGTATTTATCAAAAGGTATCTTATGTAACCCAACAATAGGTGCTTACCTTTACAAAGGTACAGCAGACTTTACAGACCAAAAAGTTTGTGGGATCTCTGCAGGTGAGCTGACATGGACATCAGAAATTAAACTTCTGATAAGTTGTTCACAATTTGTTTAAATATTTGACAAAATGTCCACAATTAGTTAAAACAAAGTTAATTAAATTTGAAAGACACACTCAAGGTAATAGGGAGAAACCGTTATAATTTGTTGTACTGCTGTTGGAGAACATTAGCACACTGTAAACTAGAGATGCAGTAAATCAACAATGAAAATAAAAATTGTGCTACACAAGCAGAAACTCTACAGCTTTTATGGCCATCTTTAAATCCAGTGGTGGAACATCTGGGAGAGAGCTCCTCAGAGTAAGGAGTATGTCAACAACGACACTGTTCAGTGTGTGTTGGGAAAGTTCAGAGGAGATCTGTGGTGTGTTTCTTTGAGAACGATGTGTGGTCTGCGGGTGTGTCTGTGTGTCACCGTGCAGATATGCACCAAAGTGTGTCACTGTTTGGTTTGTACTTGTGTCTGTTCAGTCCACTATTATGAGATGTAGGAACAGTGTGTTTTTGTGAATGTGAATCAGCGAGCTTGAGTAATGCATGCATGCAGAGACCGTACATTAATAACGGAAAATATGAGCATATTCACAAGTGCAGCAGCGGCTCATTAGTGAGGCCAAACAAACAGGGCCATGGCTCTGGACCACACAAAGACCACTTTGTGAGTGCCCTCGTGCCACAGACATGGCTGCCAACGGAAGTTCAAGGCAACGGAAACGAAAGGTTGGAAAAAGAGCTGAG